>OOFC01014145.1:0-14983 GCA_900323345.1 Pseudochromis fuscus
GGATTAGGTAATAATGCAGCACCCACTGTTTTAGTTTCTACACATTATCCAAATTACCACACTCTGACAAGCAGTGAAGCCTTTGGGGAACCCTTGCAGGTCAAGGGACTGCTCATTTGCGATCCTGATAATCCAGTCTTGCTTACTAGTAACATTTATAAATAGTCCTGTTAGTCGGCCACGTAGACAGTGTTAAGTAATGTTGCTTAGCTTATTTAAACATCTGGCAACTTAACTGGTTAATCTGAATCAACGCCCTATGTTAACTAGCTCAAAAGGGCAAGGAGCTTAATTGCCTTCAGGGTTTTTGATCCACAGCCTGTGGGCGATGCAGTATTTTCAGTGAATCTTTGTCCCAATGTGGGAACAATGACAAAAACACACAGGTGAACTAGCTAAAATTAGCTAACTGTTGCCGTATCATTTACTCTTTTACAGTACGAGCAGCTGACGTCGTCTCAGGTCAGGTTACTTCAAACATTTAGAGAAACTAACTTCTCGAAGCACGTGTACGTCGGTACTTCTTTAACGTGACACCAGTTTGTTTTCACGAATCCAGCTGTTACACTTACTAGCTTAACCATGCTACATGCTAACCTCCGCTCTCTGCGTTGTTAGCTAGTCGGCTATATACCACACTGAGGTTGAACTGAACCACGGGATTACGACAGTCATTAACATTATCAAGGTTACATTACAGCCCACAGCTATGCATCAAGATAACAGTCCTTACCTTTTATAAAGAAGAGTACGTGTCGTTTGCAATGTGCCCACACACAACTGTGAAAACTGTGACAGGTGCTCGGTTCACACTGACAAGTGACCGTCAATGCTGCGTTCAGGGACTCTCGTAAGACTCAGAAATTACAAACTAGTGTACTTGTATTTCTAGAACAGGAAATCGTGAAACAAAGCTTTCATGTCTGTAATATTTGTTGTTAAAAAGTATGAAAATGTAACTACACTTAAATGTATTAACTATTTTACACGTGTGAGGTGTAGTCTATAAAACCATGCTGAATGACAACATAAGCCTATTGTTAGTATTGGTGTGGTTATTTGAAGAAAAATTCATATACGTGAACATTTTCTATGCCGGGCACGACCCTTTTTACCGTAGAGAGGACAGCAACAGCTCCGTGGGAACAACTTGTACGATTATAGGAGGAATCCCCGAATGCACCGGTAGCAGCTGTGCGTACATGGCATTGGTAATGTTGCCCCATAGTGGTAGAAATTGGTTATTGCACGTTTCATATTCACTCCACTGTTCACGACACTGATGAAGCAAGTCAAATTCTTTATAAGAAGAATTATATGAAATTCAATGTAAATTGAGGGTTTTATTATTATTAATGTATTGTTTTTGTTTTTCTTCATGAATAATACTGCTCTTTAAAGCATGATAAATTGGACATAACATGCCTGCTTCCTTTAAACTTTTCCTGAAAAATTACCTTATTGATTTTAAAATTTTTTGAAGAATTGCAGTAAGACTGAAACTGTGTGCTTACAATGAAAAGAACATTTGGGAAAGACACTGGATGCAAAAATAATTCAGTTACTTTTTGAATGATGATAGATATGTTTTAATATCTCAATATCGGTTCAATGTCCAGTTTTTCTTGTTACAGTTGTAGAGAGGACCACACAATATATTTTCTACACATACATGGCAGGAAAAAGATACATCTTCATTTGGGACAAAGGCAAATTCACACTTGAATAATAAACACTATTTTTTAATATTAAAAAAACACTGGGTTAAAAGAAATACATTTTAATTTCCGCAAATATCTCTAAGCTAACACTGATTCCTAGTACTGGGTGAAGTTAACCCAGTATTTTGATATTTTTGTCTTACTTATACCAAAAGTGCATTTAAACTCATAGTTAAATCATTTTAATTCTCAGATTATTTGCTATTTCTTCATCATTTTGCCTCACATTCAGTTTTTTATTTATTGGACCTAATACTTACAATCTGTTGATGTTGCGTATATGAACAAAACAGAAATTCTCTGCATCATACATCAGCTCTGACAGACAAATGATAGAGTTGCACAAGGGGTGGGTATGGAGGAGGGCCACTAAATCCTGAATACTGGTGTGATGTGAACAACAAATCAGGAACTGTACCACCAACATGTCCACACAGGCACGACACTAATTGTAAAATACACCTTATACCAATAAATGCCGTGATATTAATTCATTGCAAATATGCGCTTTAAGCACTGCTGTGGACTGTTTAGCATTTATTAACTTTTATTTTCAATCGCAGTTATTCAAACACTGCTGCAGCCTGACCTGTACTGACCATAATGTCACTGCACTACATATTTATCTTCTCTATCTTTGACTGTGGTTTTGCCTACAGGAGGGAACAGTGGCTCTGTTCACCAACACTCAGTATTTGAATAAATTCAGCTAATATGTAAATGAACTGCGACTGCTGTTGTCACACGACAGAAACACAAGCTTAACTGTTTCAGTAACACCAAAATATCAGTCAGTGTGTAAGGGAAATAACAAAAGCAGAGTTTTTATTTGTCTGACAGACAAACAAACAACATCAGCAGACATCAACAAAGTAGTGTGTGAGTTTATTTTTTTTCATTAATATTCATTACTGAACTCATTCCTGTTAAAAATCTTCCTGAATTGTTGGGTGTCATGACTTTCTTGAGAGAAATCTTATCATTGTGAGAAAGGTCCGCAGCCAGCCATTGTTTTCCCCCCTCTTCCCTCCACCTTCCTGCTTTTTTTTTCCCATCCTAAGAAAAGAGAGACAACCTTTTTAGTCTTTTGTGAAAGAGGGAAATATCTCTCAAGAGAGAAGGATGTGATTATGCTTTCAGAAGGGGGCAGAAAGTAAAAGAAAGAAGGGGGAAAATGACAAAAGCCACACATTGCTCAAGTTCCCCCACCCTGGAGGATGTTGTGCAGGGACTTGCTAGCTTAGGTTTGGGGTGGGGTTGTCCAGCCTTAGGGCCTGTGTGAAAGCAAATCTTCCAGGTGTCAGCTATTCAATAGCAGAGGAGAATATTATCTGGCTGTCCATTGTGCGTATGAATAAGCAGGGGTTTGCCGCAGACAGCCTGAGATTTTTTTCTCATTTGAGTCCTATCTTCCCGCCACAAGGGCTTTCAGGTCCACTCTCAGTTCAGCCAAGTTGCTTATGAATGATCCTCCTCTTGTAAATGATCTTTTAGTGGTCATGCTGCAGTTTCTGTCCTCTGTTTCTCACTCCATGACCTCATGCCTGGGGTCAGATAGTTCCCAAGAAGTTAAACAGGGGTCAAGAAATATTTTCAAAGATAGACAAACCTCTCACAGACAAAAAAAAAACTGTCTCTGTCAGGGGTGAGCATGGCCTCCTCATTTCTCTGGAGGCTGTTGAGGGAAGAGGAAGTTTCACCTTCCCCATTAGCCTCACCCTCACTTCCTCACCCTGCTCCCCCTTTAACACTTTCCTTTTTTCCCCTCCAAACCAACAGGTTTTGCCACAGTCCACTGCTGCTGCTGCTGCTGCACCACCGTGACATGCCACAATGTTGCCAGACCAGTTGGGCTGTACACAAGCCATGACACAGTCACAACACATCCACAGGCTGGTAACTTTCACTGCTGCCTTCAGAGGCCTTGCGTCACGTGACTAGATTGACATAAATAGCGCACACGCACACACACACACACACACACACACACAGGTTGCTAAAGCATTCAGCAGGCTGTTTTTACCATGTATAAAAAGAGAGAAATGTTCAATTAAAAATTAAACCAGCGAGATCTCAACTGTTGACTTCTGAGTGTTTTTTTTTCTCTCATGCAATGCAAATGTTTTTGTTCATTGTTTCATTAAAACTGACCCTGAGATGCCTCAAGAAATCACTTCAAGGGGACAAATGCATGCCTGCAGGAGAAAAAAGTTAATTTCTTACCCTGACACACACACACACACACACACACACACACACACACACTGTGCAACTGAAGGAGAGGTGAGGTCTTGGGTCAGGTGGACATAAGCCGGTCAGACAGAGGCTGATTGTGGAGGTGGTGACAGCTCAGCAGCAGCAGCAGCAACTCTCTGAAATTTGGGCCAACTGTGACTCTTATTGGATGCAGTCACCAACATTAGATCACATGACAGTTTTAACACAAATGTGAAGGTATTTCAGGGTAGGCAGCAACTAGTACAAAGAGTTTTACATTTAAATAGATTTCATTTGTACTGGTAGGGTGGAATGAGGTCTAAAAACTTTGGTGCACAGTGCGAAGTTATTAGTCAAACTTTAGTTGTGAAGCAGCTGTCATACTGGTTGTAGAATTTAAAATGTGAAATATGTAAAAGATTTAAATTAAATGACCTCAAAAATTATGACTCATAACTGGGTTGAAAATCTAGACGAACGTGCATGATGATAATGTTTACAATCAGAGACAGATTGTTGGATATCACACATGGATTATACCTTGGCCGAGGTTTGTGCTCTCTGAGTGCTTTCTGGTTTCCAGTCTTTTTAAAATGTATTTATTTATTTTGCACAGGGTCAAAAGTAGCTGCACAGTTAGTAGTGTAAATGACATGTGAGGCTTTCACTCTTACTGAGTTTTTCCAACACCCATGCACGCAGCCTTGTGTTCACTTTAATGATGTTTGCTGCCTTTGTACGTACAACCTCGTGTCACGTCCTCCCTCCTCCACATCATCTTCATCTCGCTGTTGTCCATCTGGACGACAACACATCCCCCCACACTTCACCGTCTCTGTCTCAGCTGTGAGTGTCTGTACTCTCACAGGTAAACTCAGACACTTAATCCTGGCCAAGTCCTGACAAGCTGCTCCTTCTGCGAAAAAACTCCTGGTATGTAGGATACACCTTTCACCTCTCTCACAGAGTGACACACACACACACACACACACAGTGAAAGGTATTCAGTGGCTCGTGGCCCCTGACTTTTCAGCCTTACCCATGCCTGCATGTGGCAGCTTGTACAGTAGCCCTCGCACAGTTTCATCTGTCATATTGCCACATGGCCGACATTCCAGCAGGTAGAAGTCATGGAGAGAAAGGTACAGATAAGAGAAAGGCTTATACATAACCATTATTGTGATTAAGGCAAACCAAACACACTCCTCACTTTGTTTTCTGAGTAGAGTTAACTATTCATACATGGACGATGACACAACAGACCCCCTGGGCATGTATTTGTAAAAGCCCTCCTCTCAAATTGCCCACATTCACACATGTTTTTATGGTAGTTCTGCAAATCTGTGAAAGTTTTTAAAATCTGTTTGTGGTTATTTTGCATCTATGTGTTGTAGTTTTTGTCACTCTGTGGTAGTTTCATGTCTCTGTTGAGTTATTTTGTGTCTCCACGGTTGTTTTAAAACACTTTGTAGTTGTTTGTCTTGTTTTTGTTCTACCTCTGTGTCTCTTTGTGGTAGCTGTGTGTGTATTACTGGTGATTTTGTGTATCTTAAAGTACTTTTGTGGCTTTGTGGTAGTTTCTTGGGTTAATCTGGTCATTTTGTATGTTTTTGTTGTACTGACTAATAAGAAATGTAAGCGTAATTTAAAACATAAGCACAGGTAATACTGTTCAGTGATCTATAATCTTTATTGTATGAACTTCGTGATTAAGTTGAAAAGCATAATAGTAATAGTGCTTAATAGGAAAGTTTTATTTCCCTCTCTTTTCTCTCTCTGTTGTTAATCTCCCACTCTGTCTGTGTGTTGTTAGGAGAAAAGGACCCCACCTGTATTTATCTAGCAGTCCCATTTAAACACACTCATACACAGAAAGCTCAGCCAAGGCCCAGGTGCTCTGTAAAACAAATTGGACAAGGGAGGATTGTCGTGATCATCCACAGGGCACGCAAACACACGCTTGTTTCTCACACAAAAACGCAAACACACCACACACACGCTCTCTCTCTCTCTCTCTCGCACACACACATACACACACACAATTGACGGTTAAACTGAATCTGAACGTAATTTTTGGATTTCCATACAAGAGTGCCTAAAGGCATTCATAAGCAAAAGGCCCGCATTTTGCCATGCAAACCCTTTCATAAGACATCAAGCCAGTTTGGAAGCTGCAACCCAACCGTTGATAAACTCTAAAATTGAAATTCAACACTGTGTTACAGCTTCACCTTTTCTGCATTTCCTGTAAACATGCAGAAAAATACAGAGATGTTTAACAGACATCGGAGGAATGGAACAAAAAGTTCAGATTTTCAGATTCAGTGCTTAAGTAAAAGTACTAATACAACTGTTTTAAAATATTTGTTTTAGTAGAAGTCCCACATTCAAATTCCTAAATGAAATTACAGGAGTCATAAGAGATTCAACCTTTGAAGTGTTAAGGAACAGAAACTAGACGCTAATTTTAGAGGACCCGCAAGATAATAAGTCTGGAAACCACTGGATTACACTTTAACAATACACAACATGTCCTAAACGTATGGTTTTATGTAAAACTCAAAAAAATTCAAAAAAGTACTGCTGACTGCAATAAATAAACATATATGGGGTTACATTTTATTTTGTGATTTATGGTTCATTCAACTGTTTATAGTTATATATATATAGTTATATTAATAAAGTTCTGTTTGTGTCAATTATCCAGCTAAGTGACATGTGACAAACTTAGTGACAAACAGACAAAAAGTGTGGAAAGGGAGTATTCAGGGTCAGTGGTTGCACTCCTTTTGACCAGTCCCCCAGTCATTGTATGACACACACACACACACACACACACACGCATATGCACTGTTTGCTCTGGCAGTGCAATCCCAAACACTAGGATCTTCTCATACAATAGCCTCATTAAGTGGACAATGGCATTGTGTCTGCTAATGACAGGGCTCCTCCCTGCATCAGTGTGCTCTGAGATTACCTGAAACACACACACACGTCATTATTACAATCAGAGGTTAAAGTTATATCAGTGGATGTGGAGGAAACAAAGTCAGTGGTAGTGTATCAGTGGACGGTTAGTCTGAGGCGAACAATAAACATAATTGTTTTTATAAATGTTTCAGTTTGAAAGAATAAAATCAGATCGAAAGCCTCATTAAACCGCAACACCTAAACAGTTTCTTGTGTTTACCCGTTTTCTGTATCGTCAATGCCTTCTTTTTGTTTGCTTGCAGGTGAAGGTGGGCCTCTACCTGTCACAGCGGCCAATCAGAGCCCGGCTCCGCTCGACAGCAGCCAATCAGCGTGCAGACTCGCCCTCACCGTCAATTCTTTTTACAGTGGAAGAATTTCAGCCGAAGTTCCCATTAAAAGCGAGCCAACGCAAATATTATAATTAACGCATGGCAGCAGGATACGTTGAGATTTGACATAATATGTGCTGAACACTGGACGAGCTGAGCGATTGGCTGCAGGGGACAAAAGCGACTTTACCTGCCAGGTGGAGGAGAGACAGCAGAGAGAGAGGGAGAGGGAGGGAGAGAGAGAGAGAGAGAGAGGGCAGGGAGAAAAGAAGCGGGGCGAGAAAAGTCGACTTACCTGTAGCCCAACTTCTGGCAACTCACTCACTCTATTACCTGCTCCGACTTGAAAGTCCAGTTTCACAAGGAAGAATCGTAGAGGAAGCAAAATATGTCACAGGAGACAGACAAGTAAGTGATCGAGCCAGAGGAGAGGATGTTTGATGGTTTCTACGTGAAGGGGAAAAAATCTTGTTGTTTTCTTTAGTAATTAAAACAAAGCTAATTTTTTAAAAACCAAGTTGTTTTCTATAGGATGGAAAAAGGGGATCTCTTTCTGTTTACTTCACGTTTGGATCATTTCTGACAGATATTGAACTTTTTATTAGGCCTGAAGGAAACAAGCAAACTTGTGTCCGCTGTGGATTTCATTAGAGCTGAATTCGCCATTTTTGACTGATGGAAAAGCTTCACAGTGCAAGGACTGTTTTTTTTTGTTGTTGTTTGTTTTTTTGTAAACACTTTCATGCCTTTGAATAAAAATAGATTTCTAGCTCTACTTCTGGATTGCATGATATATTTTTTCCTATTTTTAGGCCTACAGTGTGTGTGTTGCTTGTGAATGAGGACAGATTGTGAAGCCTGCTGGCCTTCTGTGTTGTTTTGTACCACTAGAAACTCCATTATTTATACACTGTTAATAGGAAATTAACCTTTGGACTGCAGCCACAGCTACTTAGAAAGTCACTGCTAACTTCATATGTCAAGGAATGACTGTACAGTTGAAAATACTTAAACTCCCAATTATTCTTTTTAATAATGATGTTAATAATACAGAGACAGAAATCCCTGTCATGTGATTTTTTTCTACTAATTTTAATGATTAAGTACTTGATTATCTAATGCAGTTATAAAGAGGGATAACTCTAAAACTGTCATTATTATTGAAATAGACCAGTGATTCCTTTCAGGGATATATTTAAATATTAATTTAATAAGAGGTCATGTTTGCGGAATGAATAATGTTGTGTCTATTTAATTATGAAACAGTAAAAAGTGTCATTATGTGGCTGCATGTTTTTTAGTGGTTCTGCACCTGCCTCCTGCATCAGAGGGAGCAACAGGTGTCTGCCACTGTGTTGATATTTTTTAGCAAATCCTACCAAAGTTGATTTTTTGTAATCAGGAAAATCATCCTGTTTTTTTTTTTTTTATTTTTTTTTGTTGTTGTTGTTGTTGTTGCCTTTTCATACCTGCATGAGTCATAATTCTGTACTGTGCATGAAGACATTGGCTAGAATTAGTAATGAACGTTCACTAAAAGAGAATCATTTATTGGCAGTGAAGCAAAGGAATCACTAAACTCAACTACAACTAGTGTCAGCTCCATCCTGTGTTAAGTTTTGCATCAGGATGACATCACTGATCAGAGGCGGGGCTGATGTATGTGGCAGCTTGTCAGAAACAACAACTATAATGAAAATGTTTCATATTGTAAATAAATGTTATAGAGTTGGATTCACACACACACACATATATATATCTATAAAATATTCCTGATTCATGTTTCCCTTTGTGAGACACGATATCAAGATGTGTTGTAGCCACAAATGTAAAAGCAAAATAAAGGTTATCTCCCATAATGTTATTACACTGATATCGTTTCTTGATCAAGTGCAGGTTGACACACTCGGAGACTCTCCTGTGATTGGCTGAGCTCAAAGAGATGTTGTGGCAACACTGTGTGTTTATCTGGTCTGTGATCTCAACTTAAGTAGGGCCTAAAGAGTGAAGAGACAGTCACACACACACACGCACACACGCACACGCACACACACAAACAGACAGGCTTGAAAATTGCTGGTACTAATCTGTTAATCTTTATTAATTAATGTAGAAACTCACAAAAAAAATATTAATTTAATCAGGAGCAATAAAACTGTTAACTACTAATTAATACAATCTCTGTCCTTTGAATGTCTCTGTCTCCTTCTTTCAGTAAACGTCTGGTGGTGGTGGTCCCCAATGAGAGCTCCTTCCCCGCAGTGCGGCGGGCGTACACCAGCGAGGATGAGGCGTGGAGGTCGTACCTGGAGAACCCGCTGACGGCTGCCACCAAGGCCATGATGAGCATCAATGGGGATGAAGACAGCGCCAACGCCCTGGGTCTCCTCTACGACTACTACAAGGTTTAGAAAAGTGCTCAAAGTGTAGAACAGAAATATAAAACCTGAACTGTAATGCCACTGAAGAAGACAGGGCTGGTAAAGTAACAAGAAATGAATATGAATGTATCGTTTTTAGTGTGACATCTTAAAACCTTTTCACAGAAACATGTTAGATGAAAGCCGAGAGACGTAGTTTACCTTTTAGTTTTGACTGTCTAGTCTGAGATGTCCTTTTTTTTACCTTCAAGGTGCCTAAAGAGAAGAGACTTCTGCCAGTTCCCAAAGTCGTTGAAATTACAGAGGAACAGGAGAAGAGGTCAGTGGATTTCAGGCCTCTCAGTATCTCCCTCAAGGTTACACATGTACAGACATAAAGACCTCGAAACAATTCTAAACATGTAGTTGCCAGTAGACCCTTTCAGCTGTCTGTTTTCTGTAGTAAAAGTTTGTATAAGTGACATATCAAATGTTTTAACATGAAAAGCTTTTTGTTTTTTCTGTACCTAAGATCACAGTGATATGAGACATGCAATACGAGTATGAATGTGTGCAAATATCACACATGAGTGAATTCTGTTTCACTTCAAGTATTGACACTGATTGAAATAAGCACGACCTGGACCGAGGCCAGAAGAAAAGCTTCTGACCCTTGAAGAAAAAGACAAAATATATCATGAAAAAATGGTAAAATACTTTTGGAACAAAGTCCACAATCCACTTACTAATCTGTAAAATGAGAAAGATTGCCTCATACCTATACGTGCTTTTAATAATGATGTGCACAGTGGTGTGATTTTAAAAAAGGTTAAAAAAGAGTAAATGAAAGTTAGGATTAGGGTCCAAGTGGAAATTTATTAAACCTGTTTGTCAGTGTTGAGTCCCGAATGGATTCTCTTCTTCGTGCAACATGTGCAGAGCTAATTTTTGAAGCGTTTTAAATTTATATTCCTATTTATTACTTTTCAGTCTTTTCTGTCTTTGCTACTTTTATTGGTGCATTACAGCCACACTTAAATTAGCAAAACTGCCCGTATCTAGGCTTTTACAATGAAACAAGGTTCCTCACATAAACAGCTACTTACGACTGAACAGGGATCCTTTCTGTTTTTTGTGACCTGATTCTTTTATCATGTTGTACATCAAAGACAACTTTACTAAAATGCATATAGGTGTTGATGCTGTACAATTTTCTCAATCATCTTTTTGTGAAGCTGTCAATTCTGGGCCGTAGGCAGCAAATATTCACCTCCAAAACATAGACTGTATATAGAAATTGATGAAGCAACAAAGATAAAAAATGAGGCCAGTGCACAAGTGAAATACTCCCAATGGCCACTAGATGCTGGCTCAAAAAACTCAATATATATAATAATAATGACAATATACTTAAATTCAAAAATCATAATTTTCAATCATGAAACACTCAGTTCATACATTCTTTTCACAGGTCACTCTGACGTCATTAGCTAAAGTCTCTGATCTGGTGGTCGATCTGAAAGAAAAGTCATAATTAAGTAGAATTTAGTTTTGAAAAAATGAATAATAAAGCAGATATAAGGCTTCAAAAAGAGGATTACTTGGGGGTAAGGTTAGTTTGATAGTTAGTTTGGTCTTCAATGAGACCAGCCCTGAACTCGAGTCTCATGCACATTGGGTAGCATCATCAGGTTTAAGGGTTAGACCCGCCTCATCACTCCAAATGTGGTCACTTGTGGTTCCAAACAACCTCACGGTCAACTACTGGCTTCAGAAGTCCACAAACTGTTGGGTGATGTCACGTTAGCTTTGTCCAAACTATATACCGTCTATGCTCTGGAGGAAGTTTACCAAACCATTTCACTACTTAACAGTTCACTTTGCTGTGCTTAGTGAAATACGTGAATTCTATTTAATCCCTGTTTTCATTCAGGTCTATGTTGCCAAACAACCCCAGCAGCCAAAACGAGGTGGAGACAGTGGACAACCGCGTTCAGGTCCTCAAGTCTGTCCCCGTCAACCTGTCTCTGAACAATGAGCACCAGGAGGCCAAGCGGGAGCAGTATAGCAGCGCGACGGGAGTGGGGGCGGGGTCAGGGGATGGAGGCTCTCCAGCTGTGGCAGTGGTGAAGGCCGAAGTGTACGCGCCCGTCTTCATGGCAGGAACAGGGCTTCACTACAGGGTGGATGGAGAGGACTCGGCGAGGGTGGTCTATGAACAGAGCCCGTATGAGGTGACCACCGTCAGTCACAGCTCGTATGCGAAGGACGACCAGCAGAGTCCACCGGACAGCCCGTACGAAGAGGACCGTGACGGGGTGAGTCTGGACCTGCAGAGTTATTAAAGAGACAGTTTTAAATATAGACTGAAAAGGTGCAGTACTCCCAACAGCCACAAGAGGCTGACTCCAAAAAAACTGTGGCTCCAATTGACTTCAATTAAAAAGTCATTCTGATGTCATCAGTTAAAGTCAGTTCTTCTTATCAGTGATTCGGTGGTTCATCTGAAAAAAAAGAAAATTAGTAAGTAGGTACTAAGCTTCAAAAGGAGGAATAGTTAGGGGCGGGGTTAGTTTGATCGACAGGCCAGTTCTCCAATGAGACCAGCCCTAGAGTGTCATACAGTGGCGTTGGGTTCAAGGGTCAGTGTCCCCCTCCTCCCCGACTCCTCCCTTCATATCCAAATATGGTCAGTTCCAGCTCCAAACAACCACCATGGCGATGTTCAGGTGACATCACGATTACATGCTTACATCATCCAATCTGTGGTTTTAACATACAAGTGAACACATGCTGAAAAGTTTCTTACCACCACCTTAACGAGCTTTATTGTTGTTAAGTGGTTCCTCATACTTCTGGTGCAGTGCAGTGTGTTGGTGGTGCACTGTCAGATCTTGTTTTATCTTTGTGTTATGTTGCTCTTTTCAGTGTGAGAAGAAATAAAGTTGGCAGATTTATGAGCACTAAGAAACAGAAACAGAATATGTAATAGTACACACTGGGTGGAGTTGTTGTTCAATTATATGTAGAGATTATAAACATTAAGTATGATTCACTCACAGTTTAAAGATTTATCTACACACATTCATTCCTGATAATCGTGTCATTCTGTTCTTTATCTATGAGAACGCTGCAGCTGAAGAGTTGATGTAGTTTTGTTTCTTCTCGTGCACAGTATTGTTCAACCAGTTCCTGTTGTGCTAAATTAACTTGTCCTCTTTAATTTCCTCTTTCTCTGGGTTTGTTTTTTTTGCATTTTCCACAGAAGTACCACTCACCTTCCTCTCTGGCTACAGAGGACTTCTTATTTCACCAGGAGGGAGTGTAAGTCGCTCACGATACAAAGACAGAGGCTTGACTGTTACGGTCCATTTTGAAATCAAAACAAACTGGAAGTGATCCAGAAAGAAATGCAGTGAAGTGAACTTTGGTGTAGATGTTTGTGCTCTGTGTTGTTGTTCCCCCATCCTACATTGTTATTTCTAATCACATACCATTCTGAACGTGTGTGTGTGTGTGTGTGTGTGTGTGTGTGTGTAGTGACAGCTTCCAGTACACGCTGGACGCCACTCGCTCGCTCCGTCAAAAGCAGGGTGAGGGACCAATGACCTACCTGAACAAAGGCCAGTTTTACGCTGTGACACTCAACGAGCTCAGCGCCAACAAACGCCTCCGTCATCCCATCAGTAAAGTCCGGGTGAGAGTCTCATTTCAATCTCATGGCTTCATCTTTTTCTTTGTTTTCCTGCTGTTTCACAACCCCAGACAGTCTTTTACACACTGTCTGTAATTTTGCTTTTCAAAGCTGCTGCAATTTTTATAATAACAGCAGATTAAATATTTCTCAGTAACGTGAATGGGTTTGTTTGTGCTGTTCTCTTCAGCTCTGCGGAGCTTTAAAGCATCTTTAAGCTCATTGTTTTGGTGTTACAGCATGCAGCTTTATAGTTTTGGTCTTTTTTAGTTGCAGTCAAAATACCGTGTGTACACACCCCAAACATCAGACAGATACAGTTAACAGTTAGCTGGTAAATTCAATGGAACCAGATATTTTAAATAGAAGTTAATGGAAACCAACCAGTTGCACCTGACACACATCTCCGAGTCAATGCTATGGTTTCTGTCTTTATATTCGATTTGGTTTTGGGGCCAAAAAACCTGCAAAGTCAAAGTCTGCCATCAAGTAATTCGGACTGTAAAGTGGGGACAGAAAGAATAATTAAAGAACGTTTCAACTATTTTCGAGTATATGCTGGAAACACATGAGCAGTCACACAATCTCATATAAATAACAATAAACATTAGACGCCCTGAGACTACAAACAAACGCTGTTGCAGTGATTGTAGGACAAAATCAGGATTTACATTATTGTGGGGTGCGGAGGTGCGTAAATCTTCATTAACCCTTTAATTCCAAGCGTGTCGCCTGCCACAGGTCTGCACATGCGTCTTTGGATTACCGTAATGATGTCACGGTTTGCGCAATCTGAAAAATTCCAACAGTTCCCGAGAGCTGAGATGTTGCACTTTACAGTGAATATGGTGTCATTACGGTAATTTCACTAGCGCCTCTCCCAGAAACCGGAAAGCAGCTTATATACATTACTATATACCACATGTTGTAACAGTGTAATAACATGATGCTGTAACAAGAATAGCAGAAAAACACATAAATGGATTTTGATTTTAGACTTTTAATGAACAAAAACACTGCAGCAGCACATGAATGTTTGAATCTGAAATCAAAATAAGCATAAAAAGTCCAGGTGGAAATTTGGAGGCTTCGGTGTTAAAGGGTTAACTGACCCCATTAGACTTTTATATAGCCACATTACTGCATTTCCAGATCTCTCCACATAGGTTGGGTCCAATGGCGCCAATACTGGTGAGAAAGATCTCCAAAAAATACACTGAAAATAACATACAAGAAATATAAGACAAATACAGAAGACACATCTGGTGGGATGATAATGTTAATGTACCAAAAGCTTGGTACCGGTTTTAGTTGCATCACAGTGTTTGAGTTAATATTGGTCTTGACATTTTTCTTGTCTTCTTCAGAGTGTGATCATGGTGGTGTTCAGTGAGGACAAGAACCGAGACGAGCAGCTTAAATACTGGAAGTACTGGCACTCTCGGCAGCACACGGCCAAACAGCGAGTCCTGGATATTGGTAAGATAAAAGCCTGTGTAGCACAGGTGAATGAATGAATGAATGAATGAATGAATGAGTGAATAAGGAGACATAAACCAAACGGCATGACAGATTTATGTTGTTGCACATGTTGGAATGTGCTTAGCTAATAAACAATCGGAGAGCAAACAAGCCTCCACCCAACTGTCTGCCTGCGGCTGTTCAGCTGCCCACCATCATCCACCATCA
>OOFC01014145.1:15005-26261 GCA_900323345.1 Pseudochromis fuscus
CACACACACACACACACACACACACACACACACACCTGAGTCTCTTAATGTCTAGGTGTTGCTGGGACACACAACCTAAATCCTCTAATCTCCTCAACATTGCCTGAGAGATTGAGCAAAACACCGATTTGTGAAAAAAATATGTGACATACAAACCAGTGTGAAACTTTCACTTTCACAGCATTTCTCACGGGTGTACATATGTCGACGTGAAGCCTCGTAACTTTTTGACCTTTTATCTGCCGATGATTTTTCGGTTGATGGATTTAAATTTGAACCAACTTTTTCTACGCCTTGTTGAATGAGTGTGAGAAGCTCGGAGGCGGTTTGCTGTTTTGACAAGCTTGGGCCTGCTAACCAGGCAGCAATTCAGAGGTATGTGGGAGTCTTGTGGGGTGGATTGGAGACGCACACACACACACATAAACACACACACCTATACGCAGCTTGTTGGGACAGGAGAGGAATGCTAGCCACACTGTTACCTCGGCTGGTCTTGGTCTGTTGAAAGTAATTCTTGCCCAGTTTAGATCTTCATCTTAATTCTCTTATTTATATGAACCAAGACAAACATGAATCAGCCTACAGTTCACACACATCTTTATATCTGCTGGAACAACTAATCCCAACCAACAAGAGCATCATGAAATCAAGTTGAATACATTTTGGTGCAAAAACTGTTTTTGTTATGGACTTCTTACCTCTTTATCCATGGTGTTTGTTGGTTGGTCCATCACTTTGGTGAGGGCTGAATGATGTCAACAACTATTTTTTTAACATCATCTCATTGGCAGTATGGGTTCATTTAAATTACTTACACAGTTTTACCTCTTTGGGGAAGACAGACTGTAGTAGCTTCTGGTTCTGGTCTTTTTAAAGCTGCAAGTTTCCTGTCAAACATTGTTACAAACATCAGAGTGGTATCAATCCTCTAAATGTCGTCTTATTGAATGACAAACTATTCTTCTAATATGTCACAAGCTCAAAGAGTCAAGAGTGATGTCACTTGTTGATGGTTTGGAGTCAGAAGTGACCATATTTGGATATGAAGGGCGGAGTGAGGAGGCGGGTCTAATCCTTGAACCCTAGGACCAAGTCCAATGTGTATGAGGCTGGAATTCAGAGCTGATCAAACCATGCCTCTAGATATCCCTCTTTATGAAGCTTGATATCTTTTTGTTTGTTTGTTTGAAGAAGAATTGAAGAAGAATTCACTTTAGCTAATGACATCAGAATCATTTGTGGGAAAAAATATATTAATTGAGTAATTCATGATCGAAAATGACCATTTCTGAAGTGAAGTCAATTGAATTCACAGTTTTTCGGAGCCAGCATCTTGACTTTTTTCAAGTATCAAGAATCTTTATTTGGATGCAAGGTATAATGAAATTTTGTTCCAGCGGCTCCCGGCACATAAAAAAAAGGGCATATAGCATAAAAAATACACACTTGAAATCTAACTAAATAAATAGAAAACTGAATAAAACAGAAGCAACAGTGCAAGCATGGATGTATTGCAGTGTGTTGTGTTGATAAAGTGCAGTGTGTGTCTGTCAGCGGGGGTTTCATGCTCAGTCTGTCAATAGGTGGGTGGGGGGGTGGATGTGTGGGGTGATGTTTTTACCCTTTGCGTTGGCCTCATTTTTGACACCCGGTTGCTTCATTCGTTTCTATATACAGATAATGGTTGGGAACGACTATGTTACAAAATGCAAATAGTATTATATGACACATTTCAATGTCAAAATACTTCTGATAGCTGCAAAGTTGCAGTTGTAATTTAAATATTTCTGTTTACTTTTGTTTAGCTGCCAAAATAGTATCTCAACAATGACATGATTTGGTGGTGAACTGTATTTTTGCTGCTTCCATATTGTCATCAGTGCATGTGTTAAGTGTGACTTCCTTTTCAATCTGAATCTGTTTAGCATCTAGTTCAGTATTTGTCAGTGTAAAGAGGCTGTGTTTATAGGTACAGAGATAGAGAACATGCATGAACAGCTTGGCAATTAAATATTTTTCCATTAACACATGATGGTACTCACAGATCTGCACATAGATTAACTTTCACAATGTAAAAGCTTCACTAATCCACCTGTTTACAATCATACTGAGAAAATGAGCCCAGTGGAGGGCGGCTCTGTAGCTCAATGCAGTGTGTAACTTGAAGATGTCCAGAGGTCTGGTTTGAATAGCAGCGGAGGGTGATGGGGCGGGTACATCATGCCCCCGAGCACGGATCATTTGAATGGGGTTATTTAACGGGGGATGTTAGCAGATCGGCATGTTGCTGCCTGCCCGGCTGCTTTGTGCACCTGCTGAGGCACCAGGAAGTGTCGCTGCCCCGGCGGTTAGGATGATGGAGGAGGTCAGAGGTCACTGAAAGACGGGGGATGCTCGGATGTGACCAGCAGAACAAGTGAAGGCTGAGTTGAACAGCAGAAGTTCAGCAGAGATCACGTCGGTGTCTCATCCTTTATACTCCAATTGAAAACCACAGGAGATCATTTCACGGATCATCTCGTCTGATGGATGAAAGCGGCATCGTTTTATAGTTTTATTATCATCACCAACCCCATGAAAGACTAGAAACATCTGTGGATTCAGTCTCATGAAATGGCCTTGAAAGATGGGACTGAACTTATTTTTATATTTCAGGAAAACCCTCTTAAAACATCTCAGATCACAGTTTCTGTACTTTCCACTTTTATTCAGACAAAATCACAGGGCCCAGTTGAACCTCTCTGACAGCATACCACTGTTCATGACTCGATGTTTTCAGAGTCCCTCCTGCTTGAAGTCACAGGTCAACAATAGCTCACTGATGCGCTCATCCCACTGGCTTTAAATTGGTCCTCAGAGCCAACAAGCCTCCTGTGTTTCCTCTGGTTGCCTTTGAAGCTTTAGAGTTTGTTTGCTCAAGCAGATAAGGCTTTATCTTTTAAAATTGGAGCGTGCCATTTGATTGCTTATCTTTACAAACAATAGCTACCATTGGGGGTTTTTTTATTGACCAATTTGTGCTGTGTATGGACTTTTCAGATGCTTTGGACACATCCTGTGTTGCGTGTGTAGAAGTTTATATTTGAATTGCTGCTCTGATGACAGAAATAACCCCATGACCCTGTTTGTCCCTGCAGCTGATTACAAGGAGAGCTTCAACACAATCAGCAATATTGAAGAAATCGCCTACAACGCCATCTCCTTTACCTGGGATGTGAATGAAGAGGCAAAGGTACAAAACGTTATTACACTCACCCTGTTTTTTGTGTGTGTGTGTGTGTGGGAAATAAATGTCACTGTAGTTTTCCCAGAAACTAGTCTACTATATTTACTCTCACTGGAGGCGTGTTGTAAATGTGAAAAAGCAGCAGGACAGGTTTTTTTTTTTGTGCTGATTCAGGTGTTGGCAAACAAATGCTCTGCAAATTAACCGGCTTTCAAATGTGATGCAAGCACCGAACCCGTAGACGTCAGGAACGATAGAGAGCTGACTTCAAAACTGCTCATTAATTCCTAAGACGCTGCAGTAAGTGAAGATTTCAAACCTAAAAGCAGCTCCTTCACGTCCACTGCTGCCTGTCATAAAAGTGATGGGCAGTGTTGTGTACTTTTGCACTGTTTGCCCTCTTTGTCTTTGTGAAGCCCACTCCTTGGTGGCCACTCCTTAACTGGAGCCCCGTCAGTGTTTGAACTCCAGAGTGCCCCCAAGGGCCGACACTCACCAGTCACTGTCCCCACCCTCTCTTGTTTGTTTTGCCCTCATTTCTGTGAGAACGCCAGTGACTCTGTGTGTGAATCACTGTGTGTGTGTGTGTGTGTGTTATGTGGACTCTTTCATTGTAATAGCAACCTGGGGACAAAGACATTGCTGGAGAAAATCCAAGCACACTTCTCTGGGCCAATATTGACTCTCTCTCTGCATCTTTCTCTCGCTTTCTTTCTAGTTTCTCTTAATCTGTGTGACTGAGAAATACACTTATTTAAGCACTCAAACAGGTGTAAGGCCAAGATTATTTATTTTATATGCTCTTCTCTGTCACGTCCAACACAAACCTTTGAAAAGTGAAAGACTGAGCTATACCTGCATAATGAATACGACTGTAAACAAGGACAAGACACACTGACAGAGTAGATCAAATAAACCAAGTGGTGTACACAGCCTGGACCAAACATTGATGGTATCACAGATCAGATTAAGGCATACAAGGTCTTTTTTTCCTGCGTTTTGTGTGGTATTTGTGCTTTGTTTTTGTTTTGGGATTTTGTTTTATCCCACTCATGTATCCAGAAATAAAATATTTAATTTTATAAAATGTCAGAAAGTCACAAAGCTGGGTTGAGTGTGTAAAAGATCAGTATGTGAGACATTGCACATTATAACTTGGTTTAAAAGACTTGTTTGCATTGAGTAGGTCTCTCAATGAGCAAAAACAGCAGAAGTTCATATTAGTCATTTCTTATAATTTTTTATGATCATTTTTGTGGCCAGATCAGTCATTTTTAATGCCCAGCTTTTATTCACTTTGGTATTGTAGTGTTTAAGTAAAGCTTGTCCAATCCCAGAGTTTATAATGGCACACCTTACTTTCTAATGCAAACACACATGGGCAGTGCAGTTAACAATTTAATGCCAAACTACACAGAAATCTATAGAATAGGGTTTTATCATTAAATCAGTGATTGCAGGGCTTTTCTTCTCCTCCTGTTGAGAGACCTGCTGCTGCTGTAGCTAATGGAGTTTTTATGGTTCAGGTTAATGACCAACCTGTGACTTGTTGTCGATCATAGTAACAACAAAACCCAAAGATAGACGGTGACGCCTGAGCAACCAAAAAAATACACAAGTGCAACACTTGAATGTTAAAAAGTGTGACCGACTTCTTTGTTTAAATAGTAGGAACCTAAAACACTTCCTCACTTGTTGTTTTGATTTTCAACTACCGAGATTTCTAAAAACCTGCTGGTAAAAAAATCTAAATAAAAAAAAAGCAGCGCACGAAGTGAAAGGAGTTTTGTTTTTGTTGCTCACAGAACTAAAAGAAATGAGACGTTCAACAGAAACAATCCTCTACTCTCAGTAATTCACCCGCTGTAGACGTTTTAAATCTGTTTTCAGAGGCTTTGAATGTTTTAAAAACATCATGCAGCCTTGAGTTGGGATGCAACATGTCTCTGACAAACATCTGAGCTGGACTGAAGTACCCACTCATCTTTAAAAAAAAAAAAAGAAAATGTCCAATCAGCTCCAGTGATTTCATTTTGTGTGCAAGGAGCAGCTTCATTGTCTAAACACAAATAAGGTTGTTGTTTATAAATTACAGGTAATATAATGTGTCGAACTCTCCTCTGCCTCTCTCCTCTGTTGAAGATCTTCATCACAGTCAACTGTCTGAGTACAGACTTCTCCTCCCAGAAGGGTGTGAAGGGTCTTCCTCTGATGATCCAGATCGACACGTACAGCTACAACAACCGCAGCAACAAGCCGCTACATAGGGCATACTCACAGATCAAGGTCTTCTGTGACAAGGTGATGATGCACTCCTTCTGCTCTATATCTGTAGATTCAGAAAAGTCTGTGCAAGCCATCAGTCACCCAGGTTACCCCTGCAGTTTTAAATCAGATAAACTGTATCCACGTGTGTTTCTGTTGATTCTTGGCAAAAGTAAAGTACATATGTGAGACCAGCAACAACATGAGCATCATCACAGTTATTTTGGTTCTCCAGCTGATTAAGAAGTTTGATTTATCACTTCTTACAAATCTATTGGAAACAGTGTTTTGCCAGTTTACTGTGTTAAAAAGAGGATCAGATCATTAACAATTTAACTTGAAAAATGATACAATCAATTATCTGAATAGGTATAAATGAATTTCTCTTGATTGACAATGAAACTAACTGAACAGAGAGCTATGTTGTCATTATGAAATTATATTTTCAAGTGTGGCTTTTCACAATAAAGCTATCAATCACTGTGAAATTAAAATATGAATTACATTTGATGCATAAGGTGAACTACCCCTGCAGCTGTGATGTCTTTGGGAACATTGTGTTATTGAAACAGCTCAAAGACAAACAGGGAGCTGTGCCATTAACATTAACATTTAAAGCCTGACATCAGTCCTCCCTCTAGTGGTCGGAGCGTGGTGATCCACAAAACACACCTGAACACACACACACACACACACACACACACACGCACAGAGTTTATTTCGTTCTCAGGCTCACTGATCTTTTTTTTCTGTTTTCATTTCTCAGGGAGCAGAGAGGAAGATCAGAGATGAAGAGCGAAAACTTTTCCGCAAGAAGTCAAAAGGTTTGCATGAGAAATGATAACTCCAGAGTCCTGTGAGGTTTATAAAGTGCTACATCATGTTCAGTGTCTCCTCTTTCTGCTAATAAAATATGAAAATGAGTTATTAATAAACACCTTTTTCCTCCTTTGTTTTCATTTCTGTCCAGGAAAAGATGGGAGTGCAGGTGTGATAACTGTGCCCAAAAAGTCAGACACCACGTATTTCAAAACGATGACCGACCTCGAGGCCCAGCCCGTTCTCTTCATCCCCGACGTTCATTTTGGCAACCTGCAGAGAGCCGGACAGGTACATCACCGCCACACATCCTTCATAACGACTGTGAAATGTGTTTGCTGTCAGTTCATCTCCTGAAAGATGAAACTGGAGCCGCTTTCATCTCCAGCTCCGTTTAACACTGTAGCAGTGAAATGATAACCTCACTCAAATACACTCATAAGGAACCTGCATTTAACTCAAAACTACCAGTAACATTTCACACACACAAACACACACATTAGTATTTTGAGAGTTTGTTTATTTTATTTTAGATATTTCATCTAAAGTTTTTTTTGTGTGTAATTAATACTTCTTTTCCAGGTGTTTACTTTCAACACAGAGGAGATTGAGAGAGAAGGGTGAGTGTGCATCACCAGGAAATGAGTGTTTTCATTTACATCTGGTCATACAAATATCAGATATGCAAATAAAAGCAGGTACAAATGCCGACCTCATGCAGAGGAAGCGTGTGTTGCTGCAATGCAAACTGAGCGTACATGTGTACACGGCCTGTTTGTGTGTTTTCAGGAGTGTGCTGGTGAAGAGGATGTTCAGGCCGTCAGATGAAGACTTGTGTCCATCACCTCACAAACAGATCAAAGAGGAGACGCAGAAGAGAGGTACAGAATGGCTGCCTCCTCTTTTGTTTCTGAAAAAAGCTGAAAAATGTTTTATTTGAAATCAGGGAGCACAGTTTAAACACTATTGATTTAATGGTTTGGAATAATAATAATGGTTTGGATTTATATGGCGCTTTTCTCTGGAAGCCCAGATTCAAAGCGCTTGCACAGAGACCATTATTCATTCACACCCATTTATACCGGTTTAAAGCAGATCAAGTCTGAACAAGGGACACAAATCACCCTTTACATCCAGTCATTTCCCATCAGCTTTGTAGATTAATACCAAAAATAACAGCTTATGCTAAATCACAGGTGAAAATCATTCATAAATTTTCCAACAAACACCACAAACCAGCTATTATTACTCAGATACATTTTGTTGCTGTTCTCGAGCCTTAAATTGATTAAATTGTCATTTTCTGAGCACTGTAAGGACTCATCCTTCATGCTGACACAAAACTGGAAACTAACAATACATTCTGGTTCATACAGAATGTAGTAGATTCAATTATTTTCCACTGGGTCACACATCTTTTCTTGGGTAATTGTTATAAAAGTGTATTTTTCTGATTTCTAATGAATTATTTTGACTAAAAAATATTCAAAGAGCTAATTATTTTGCCTAAATATTTACAATTACAGTTACATTTCAGATTTATTGCTCATATTAAATGACAGTAACATGATTTTCAAGACTGTTGGTGATCATTTTTCTGTATATTATCAGTGCTGCAAATCAAACTCACAGAGTGTGAATGTGACAAACATCAAGACCAGTTTTCTATTTTTATATCTCTAAGTGTTTCACTATGTGGGCCCTAAACACAGGTGTATGATAAAATGCATACAGTGTAATTACATAAGGTGAAGGTCTGTGGTGCGTCCTGTCTGCAGTGCTGCTGTATGTAAGGAAGGAGATGGACGAGGTGTTTGACGCTCTGATGCTGAAGTCTCCCACGCTCAGAGGCCTGATGGATGCTGTAAGTGATGCTGCTGTGTTGACAGTGATGTCAAAGGCACAGTTTGTTTGCAGCAGAGCACCTGTACACAAACTCTTTCCACTTGTCTTCGTAGATATCAGAGAAGTACAGCGTGCCCGTGGAGAGGATAGCCAAAGTGTACAAGAAAAGTAAAAAAGGGTGAGTGAGGAGAAACCATCACGATGTTTGGAGGCTTCATTTGTGCACGTGAAATGAAACGTTTTGTGTTTGTTTGTCAGCATCCTTGTGAACATGGACGATAACATCATCGAGCACTACTCCAACGAAGACACCTTCATCCTCAGCATCGAGAGCTACGCAGACGCCTACAAGATCATGCTGACAGAGATCTGACAGCTCGTCAACTCACCCGAAAGACTGCAGGAAAAGCCAAAAAGAGACGCTGTGACTGTGGAAATCTTAAAAAAACAACAAAAAAAACACCAGTACTGATTGGCTGATAAGCTGACTGACATCACTGGAGACAATCCATTGGTTTGAACTACGCCAACTCTTCGAGGTCAACGTCATCACACCCGATCCCTCTTATCGACACTGTTACACTATGAAGCAACAAGGACAATGACGTAAAGAAACAAAGGACGTTTTTATAAACTCGTTACATCCTCTAAGTTTTGAGGATGAACCACAGATTCACGTCCTCCAGGTCTACTAAATATTTTTATTGTATAAAAGGATTTGTATGTTTATTCTCATTCTGTACAGACGTGTGTTTTTGCCAAATACCACATCAGGAGTAGCCTCATGAAAAGCCTGATGTACTGTAACGTAGCCGCAGCTTCGAGTAGTTGATCCCAAGTAACTTAGCAGCCTCTTTGCATGCCAGCCTTTGTTTTTGTTAGTTATTATTTATTAATGGTTTAATTATGTTTTTACATTCTTTAGAAATTTATCCAAGAATTTCAAGTACTTTAGTGCATTTCAATGACACTTCCCTGTAAGAGTTTTAAAATGGCTTACCCCTAACTGTTAGTTTAGGGGTAATGTAATATTTACATGTTAACAATTAGCTTAAGTGTTCATCTTTAAGGCCTTAAATGAGATGATAATGACTCAGAAAGACTATTATCTCATGGGAGATAAATTATACTTTGTTGTTGTTGTTGTTGTCTGAGTTTTATGTGCTTGGATGTGTTAAAATAATTAATAAAGATATAAACATAGAGATGTAATTTTTGGTAAAACTGAGTAGGAGCCTACGAGTTTCTAATTACAAAGGCATGAAGCAGAAACTACCGTATTTTCCAGACTATAAGCTGCTACCTTTTTCCGATGCTTTGAACCCTGCGCCTTAAACACCGGTGTGGCTCAGTATCAACGGCACAAAGCTCGTTAGCTTTTTACAAGCTAGCAAGCTCCGTGCCACCGATACATTTAGCCTCGTCACATCAGACCCGGTCAGAGTGGACCACATGAAACTGTTCGAATAAATTCAATAGCGGCTTATAGACAGGTGCGCTCAATAGTCCGGAAAGTACATTTAATGAACATTTTAAATATTTTTTTTGCAAGTGTTTGGTTCTAAACTATTATATATTCTGATTAACATTATAGAATATTAGCAATATTCTGCTTTTATAATTGATTAACTATAAAAATTAAATCCAATGATGCAACTAAAGCAGAAGTCAGTGACGCCAAAGACCTGAAGAAACAAAGATGTAAATAATTTAATGGTAATTGAACTATTACATTTCACTCAGTAACAAAGTGCATCATGATATCCGTACAAACCATTAGAAAATAGAAAAGTGTCATCTGGCTGATGTCATCCTCATTGTCAACACATGCTTCACACAAAAAAAAAACAATCAGCCCTTTTTTTTCCCCATTTTGTCTTTATTTGAATAACAAAATGGACATCCTACACAGAACACATAATGCATGTTAACAATACAAAATCTACAAAATGATACAGTGACAAAGGTTTGTTTTTCTTTGTTCGACAGGTAACAACTGTACAGTATAAATGGATACAATACTGTGTTTTTTCTTATTATTTATTTCATCTATATTTGGCACTTGACCACAAGATGCTATTGAAATGAAATGTGGGACTGAAGTATCTGATCGCATCATTGAAATGTGCAGAAGCCCAGAGAATTAAACATAACTGGATTTTTGTCATCCAATAAAACTACTGTATGTCAAGAGGTTTTCAGATTAGCAGGTGTAAAATAACCTGGAGAGAAGCAGTGAAGAGCTATCTGCAAATCCTGCAAACACACAGTGATACTGCTGTTGATCAGTGCACTGATCCGTCAGTTAAGTGTCTGTTACTGTGTCACAGTAGCATGAAAATCGACTTAAAATAACTGCATTTGACATCTGTTGCAAATTCACAAGAAATGATTGTTGCACTTTAAATTGGAAACTGTTCCAACACGGATGCAAGTAAAGGAAAAAAAAAGTTATGACAGCTAATGTTTGCCATCTTCCTGGAAAATAAAAAGTCTGTGAAGGGAATTGGGATCTAACGGTGAGATCAGTGGCTATTTTCTCTATTAATAAGGGGGGAAAGCTACATTAACTAAATGTAGCAGATCTTATTCAAAGCTGAATGCATAGCAATGTGTGGTCCTCTCCTTTGTTACCCTCTCTAGCATAAATATGAGTGAATATACTGTACAACTTTCTTTCATATCATATTTGTCAAGTAAAAGAAAAATAAAATGTTTATCATCATCATCACATTCCAATAATTTATACGTCAAAGTTTTAAAAGTGAATCTCCTTCATTGCAGCAAATCGCCACAACGGTATCACAGAGAAAAAGAATATATAAGTACATACTATATATTCATATAACATCTAGTTGTTTTTTTTTTTTGCTTATACACTCATTGAATCGTAGTTGAAGAAAGAATTACAGCTCAGTTTTTATGCATATGTCAAGTTCATGTTTTAATGTGTAAAATGAATGTGTGTGTGTATTTGTGGTAATGTGTGTGTGTGTGTGTGTGTGTGTGTGTGGACGCAGAACTTGGCATAAAAAGTCACTTTCAAAATAACAGATGGTTGTAATCTCCAGTCAAAATATTCCCCTTCATTTACAAAT
>OOFC01014145.1:26281-37773 GCA_900323345.1 Pseudochromis fuscus
GTTTTTATGCATATGTCAAGTTCATGTTTTAATGTGTAAAATGAATGTGTGTGTGTATTTGTGGTAATGTGTGTGTGTGTGTGTGTGTGTGTGTGTGTGTGTGTGTGTGTGTGTGTGTGTGTGGACACAGAACTTGGCATAAAAAGTCACTTTCAAAATAACAGATGGTTGTAATCTCCAGTCAAAATATTCCCCTTCATTTACAAATCTGAGTGAGTTTTGGTTTGATGTAACATTCCTCCAAAATATAGATTAAAAAAAAAAATCCTCTTTCATCCCTTGTAAAACTCTTCTATGGTTAAAAACTACATTTCCCAGATCTTCAGTCTACAAAGCCATACTGCCAGCCGAGAACACTTGTAGTCCCAGACTACTTCATTTCTTCCAGTGTTAGATTGCAATACTCAGTAAAGACCTGTCTGTCGTCACGCAACAACCCGAGTCAGTCACACACAACAAAACAAAACCAGCACCATTCCCTCTGGATCAGGAACAATGCTGGAAAAAAACAGCGGAATAAAAACAAAAAAGTGAACTTGGATTCGGCTCGGCGTACCTCTTGAATGTGCTGGATTGTCCTCGCTGGCCGTCCTCTCAGAGACAGCACAGCTTTGACTGTGTGTTTAACAAGTCTTTGATGGGATTTCAGTGCTTTGAGTTATATTTGTACCATATGTGAGACGTTTGTCTGGAACCAGGCATAGAGGCGCATGAACAGTATGTGCATGTGGGCGTCTGAAAGATTATATACTGTGTGCATCGGGCTACACTATTTGTAGTATGTACAGTTGCATGGTGTCTATGTATGTGCATGTGTGTGTGCGTGTGTGTGTTGGTGTTCATGTGCGTCTATAGCTCAAGGTATCAAATGTCAAAAAAAAAAATCTCAGGTCGGTCAGATGGGGGAGGTTTTGAAAATGTGTTAAATCTATCAAACTGCAGTGGGCAAAGTCCAGTTTTCTACTGCCCAGCACTGCTGGGGTCACACTGAAGCAGTCGGACGATGGAGGGGTCGTTCTTCGCTCCCTCCACAAACTCCTCCAGGGACAGTTTACCTGAGAGAGAGAGGGAGAGAGGGAGAGAAATCAGATTGTGTTGTTTATTTATTGCAGCAAAGTCATTTTAACTGACTTTCAGCTAA
The DNA here is from genome assembly GCA_900323345.1 of Pseudochromis fuscus. Taxonomy (NCBI): domain Eukaryota; kingdom Metazoa; phylum Chordata; class Actinopteri; family Pseudochromidae; genus Pseudochromis; species Pseudochromis fuscus. The sequence goes on from OOFC01014145.1 coordinate 27,423, forward strand.
TTTATTCATTCAAATATGCCGCTTGTATTGCTGCTATTCATTGACTAAACACAGCAGCAACACAGAAATATCACACATAATATATGTGAATGTACAGAAACAGTCAATTTTACCAATAAACTGTATGAAGATTGGACAAAGTTAATTTGACGTCACCCGCTGGTTAGTGGCCAGGAGTTGGACATGTTGGATGTTTAGAACCAGAAGTGACCATATTGGACATGAAGGGAGGAGTGAGGAGGTGGGTCTGACCCTTGAACCCAAGGACACTGCCCAATGTGTATGGGACTCGACTTCAGTGCTGCTCTCACTACACCCCTAAATATTCCTCTGTATGATGTGATGTTTCCCCCACATGGACCACCAGATCACTCATAAGAACTGACCAAGTGTTTCATGATTGAAATGATTTTTTGAACTGATGTGAAGTGGAGCCAGCATCTAGTGGCCATCTGTGGTATTGCACTTTTTTGGCCTAATTTTGAGCCCTCGTTGCTTCGTCCATTTCTATATACAGAACTCAGTCATTTCAATCACAGACTAGAGACAGCAAGGCAGGAGCAACAAAGAAATCTTACCATCTCGATTTGTGTCCATCTGCCTGAAGATCTTATCTGTGCGTTTTTCAGGTGTGGACTCATCCTCGGGCATCTTCATCACAGAGGAAACCATCTTGTAAATGGCCTAAAGAGACAAAATGAACAGAGGAGGAGAAATAAGAAACGCATGTCTCATGGACTTCTGTAAATTAAAGTTTTTATAGAGCTGACAAAAAGCTGTTTTGTTGAGATAAGTCGCACTGTCACCTTAAAATCCTTTTATGCCAATCCTGACTTTGTAAGAGTGGCTGTGATGCATTAGAAACAGTTCATATCTCAGTGAAGAAGTTTCACTGAGCCACAAACAACACTAATGATAAAGTCAACCACAGAAACTGTTCGATCACAACCAGAAGCAAAAAGGAGGGAGGGAGAGAGATGAAGGCTTCTTTTCATTTATTTTTATCTCTACTGCCTCATTTGATTCTAGAGAAACAAACAGGAAGAGCTCGTGTCAGAAAGACGTAGTTTAGGCTTTTAAATAGATGATAAATAAAAAAAAAACACATTGCTGCTTCACCTTTAAAAAGGAACCAATTTTATCTCCCCCCAAAAAATACATATGGTTTTAACAGCAATGACCTAAATCACATTTGTTCCTAAATAACATTTAAATCAAATAATAAAACGAATGTGACAAACACTGGTGCTCACTTAGAATGATTCAATAATTTAACATATATTGGCAGTAAAAATGATGATGGTCCCACGCAAAGAGAAAACTAATCAATCAATGAGAAACTTTTCAGATATAATATCCTGAAAGCTTCTTGAGTTTAAGCCAATAAATGTAATTCTGTGCTGCTTCTATGTATCGACTGAGTCACTAAATTCTGGGTAACTGTGAAAAATCCTAAACAACTTTTAAAATTCTAGACTAAAAAATTATCAGTCGATGACTCAACATTGAGAATGATTGTGTCTCAGATGTGACTGGACTTTGAATAGTTTTCAGCAACATCGCTCACCTGCTCACTTTACGCACACTATAAATAAAGGAGAATGGGATTACACATTCTGTGACGTCCTGCTCGGTTTAGCAGGCTGATATGTGATGTAACAACATGTGTGCGGGATTTCCGTGCGGCGTGCGACGCTCTGTAGCACGATAAGGCGAGGAGGCCGTGTGAGGCGGTGTGTTGTACAGCAACGTCGAGGGACGGATCTTCCCAGAACCTGCGCAGCTGCTGGATGGAGGGAGTGCTGAGTCAATATGAGGATCAGAAGAGGGCCGCTCCCCTCTAGAAATACACCACGGGTGAGTCTTATTTAGAGACGTCTGACGACCAGAGAGGAACTGCTGGTTTCTAAAATTACACGGCGGCTGGTTTTTCTGCTGTGGGCAGTCAAATGGTGCAGAACACAGAAGCAGATGGATATACGATACAGCAACTGGTACGGATGGTCGAGCAAAATTTTGCTTCACGGCAGGAGTAGTTTTAAGATCAGGGAACATGGTGATACCATGATGACATGCAACTTCCACTGACATACTGTAAGTTATGTAAAGAGAAGCGGAAAGTCTGAATGACTGAAAGCAGAAAACATGAGCACAGCACAGCAAACCCACCGTGACAATCTCCAGCATCTCTGCCTTGCTGATGTATCCGTTCCCATCCAGGTCGTACATACTGAACGCCCACTTCAGCTTCTGGTCCAGCCGCCCGCGAGAGGTGACACTCAGGGCTATGATGAACTCCCTGAAGTCTATAGTACCGTCTCCGTTGGCGTCGAAGGTGCGGAAGACGTGCTCGGCGAACTTGGAGGCGTCGCCGTAAGGGAAGAAGTTGGCGTAGATCTTCTTGAACTCCTCCATGTTGAGAGCGCCACTGGGGCAGTCCCGCAGGAAGCCCTTGTACCACTCGGTGATCTCGTGCTCCGTGAAGTCTGTGTTCTCCACCAGGTCCTGCATGACGTCGGGACGGAGCTTGCTGTTCTGTTTGCCCATGGTCGCTGCTTCTGTTGAGACTGTGGCTGATGTGAGGGCAGCGGCGCTTTAGACTGATGAGGAGGGGAGACAGAGAGAGATGGAAAGAGGCTGTTAGAAATCATTTCAACTGAATCGGAGCGTTTCTGAAGAAATACAACAAGCTGGGTTAACTTCACAAGAAAAATCTTTACTAAATATCCCAGAGTGAGTTTATGAGATATTCTTCTGAGATGCTGCTGTGGCCAGGACTGAGGCTGGAGTCGAGCTGATGTTTTAAGGATTTTGGGGGATGACAGAGTACCTTAACATTAGGTGTACCTGAGCTGCAAATATCACAGTACTGTCCTCCTAAAGAGCCACAAGAGAAGTCCTAAAAATATGTGGAAACACCCACACGACTACACAAGTTGTGGACACTTCAAGGTCTCACGTTAACATACCGATCTATTTCTATTTAGTCTCCTTGTTGTTATCAAGTAGATTCAAAAAGACACAGGTAAGTTCAGTGTGTGCAAGTTCAGTCTGCCATGCACCTGCAACACGAGACCACCGAATGTTTTCGTGGTGGAGAACTACTACAGATGTTCAACCACACCTGTTGATAAGCCTGTGCATGCACTGCTGCAGATGCAACTTCCATTTCCTGCAGGAACTCTGAGACACACACAAACACACACACAAACACCCTCTGTGTTAATAGTCAAGATGGTGTATTGACCTCGTTTGGGTTTAATAAAGTACATTTTCTGCTGCAGAAAAATCACTGGATTCAAAAACTTGGCTCCTCCGTAGCGAATTATTTGTTGCAGGAGGTGAATGTGGGAGTTTTTTAACTCAACAGAGGATGCAGTTTATCATCTAAACCTGCAGCTAATGTGCTTAGCACTCCGCGTTGTCAGATCGCTAGCTGCTGCTGAGCTCTCCAAACTAAAGACAAGAGGGAAGCTGTAAAAAGCTTAGCTAAGGATAGCGACAGATAAAATCAGGGATGTCAGGTCAGGTCAGAGCAAATTACACTGCGCAGGTAGCTGGTTCCAGGAAGGGAAATAAAGATCTGTCCGCTCCTCTCCAACTGAACCAATCCCAAACCTAAAATGTGAAAAGGGTTAGCTTGTAAAATGAACACACGTCATCACATTTTCAGACCACAACACTGACTGTGTAATTGAGTTTTACATTTCTAATTAATGACTGTGTGTGCAGATGCAACCATTTCTTTCAGTTTGTTCAAACTCTGCTCATTTAACTGATCAATTAACTGATGGAGGCTGAATGAGAAGGAGCTGCCACCTTGTTTGTGGCAATGCAAAGTGTGTGCATGAGTGGAAACATGCCTATCTAACCAATTTAAATGAATATGAAATTAATTAAAAATGCTGCTACAGTAGTAAACCCAAAAGACAACAGTTCACTTAAAAAACCTTCAACAGAACTCCTGCTCATTAATGCATTTAACAGTTCTGGCATTTTAAGAGAAACTGTAGGAACTGTGAGAACGCAGTGTGAATTAAACAGTCTGCATTTCCATTAGTTAAATGTTATTTCCCATTATTTCACTGTCACACATGTTCCATAAACAGCCAGCTATAATCCTTTAATAAACTCAGAGTAAACAATGAGCTCTAGCAGTGTGGCAGCCACCTCAGATGAGTTTCCTGCTGTTACCGATAGTTCACTTCGATGCTGCAGTGGCGGGGAAGGGAGATTAACACCGTGTTTACATACGCATCACTCCTGGAACAAAACCCATCAGCCGCCACACAGCAGGGTTCCCATGTGAACCGCTGATACACAGGCTGGAAATGTGTCTGCTTTCAAATCAGAAGCAAACAGTCTGGACCTGAGAGGGATAAGTCATACAGATGGAGAGGGGGGCTGTTTAAGAAGCCGAGACCGAAAAGTCCCCGTTATAAACCTATTACACACACACACTAATCTGGCTCTGGGACACTGTATAAATTTACCACTGAAACTTTAAACGTCTTCTCAGACTGGGGTCAACATGCACAGGTTTACTGGTGTGTCCCTCACTTTACACCTGTTAACATCCTCCACCTTCATGAGTCCTGTGTTGAGTCTGATGACCGAAGAGGCGTTTTCACAGCAGAGATTTTTGAAAGATAAAATGAAATTGATTACATGCTCTGTTGAGGTGACCCAACATTAATCAAACCTGTGCTTTTCCTCCTGAGCAGAGACGTAACCCTGCACACCTGTGTAGGAGTGAGAGGCCGCTACACAACAAAGGCATGATTTTAAATGTAAATTCGCAGGGTGTCAGTTAGTGATCCTGCTTTAGGTAGAAAACTCTTTTCAGCTAGTTTCACAACACAATTTGTTACTCAATTTTTATTTTTTTTTCCAAAACAGAGGCTGTTGTGCAGGATAAATAATCTGAGTGCAGGTTACTTTACAACACAAAGAAGTAAGTCAGAAAAAGAAAAACAACTTGTAACAAGCAATCTGCAACAATCAGCCACTGACAATGATACTAATTAATGAGCAGTACAGACTCACAGCACTCTGTAATAGATTTGATGTAGTTTACAAGATTAGTCATAAACTGATTAGATTAGTGTGATTAGAAATTAGGAGCTTTTAAATCTACAGTACCTGTAAATCTGTGCTCAATTAAACTTCAATGATATTACGAAATTTATTATGATTACAATTCTTCTGCCCATACATCTTTTAAAACCTCACCACATCAAAAATAGAAAAGTTTAAATCCGACAGAAAAAACACTATTAGTTGAGAATCATAACCAAATTTTAGACAATTACATAAATTTTTCATGTAATGTGGCGACTGGAACGGCCACATAGTCTCAAATCTGCATTTTAATTGATTACTGGGTTTGCATGATTATTGTGGAGGCGTAGTCATGACAACCTGCCATGCAATCACTCTTGTTTATTGCAGTGAGTGTACCACGATAAATAAAAATAAATAAATAAAAAACCCATCACTTTACATAGCGCCTTTGATTCACAATAGGATTTAATAGCACTTTCTGCAAAAGACTGGCAGCTCGATGCTTTTAGCCGCAGTCCTAATCACACAGTGTCCTTCCAGCCACGTTGTTTACACATTAATATGGAGGAACTGAGCCAACTAACATGTTGCTCTGAACGAGGCAGGGGAGGTTAATTAGTGTTGTTCTTAATGGCTTTACAAAAACAAGATTTACAGGAGCCACGCGATTAATCAACAGTTTGACAGTTTAAATGTGTTTATGTATAGTTAGGATTTTCATTACCAAGCTGATGGTGACATTATCTGGATGAGTGTTTGCTCAGTCAGATAAAATGTCGGGAAAGATTTAAGTTGTAATGATTTACAACAAAGAAACTCACATTTTTTGAAGATATAAATCAGCTGATATTTGGCATTTTTTGCTCATAAATACTGTTGTGTAAATGTTGCATTTCCTGTTTAAATCTACATATGAATAATAAAAATAAAAACAAATTCAATTTCATATTAATATTTGTTTCTGTACATATTGTTAGAAGTCTGAAGTCATTACAAAATTACTTGATGAAATTATCAAATATTTCTGGGTTACAGATTCTAATCTGATCCTTTGCTGCTTTTCTTTTGGTTTGAAATAGTAAATTAAACATCTTTGTTTTTGACCATTTTTTGATCTGAATAAATAATTTTACACTCTGAAAAATAGTATAATGGCATTTTGAACCGTCTCACATCGAAGTGACATTAATTGGTAATAAAAGTCATTTATTGTGTGCAGATCTGTTACACACAGTTCTGTTCTAAATATTTTACTTTCCATGTGTAGTCAGTGTCTCCTCTGTGAGTTTCCCTCTCAGGAGATCTGATTTCCTCCCACAGACATGAACGTGACACATTTTCATTGATGAAAGCTCTTTAATAATTGGAGCACTGTTGGAGCAAATGGTTTCCTCTCCTGACATTTTACCGAGCACTCAAAGCACCACGTCTTCCTACAAAGACATATTGTGTATTATTATACTGTGTTATACTTTGTCTTTCATTACTAGTGGACACAGAAACACTTCAGAGTACATTATAAATCATTTCTTTGCATCTACTGCTTCTAAATTTTTTCTAAAACTTTTTTCCTCTCCTATGTATTTTCATTACTCCAATCAAATTCAATCAAACTGAATTCAGCCTGAGCTCAGTTGTCTTATGTACGAGTAAAAATCTAAGTGTCTTTACACAGAAGTGTATTATGTGTCTCAGGTGTCTCAGCAACACTTCACCATTCCTCCTGGCTGAAGCTCTGTGTATTTTAAAGAAGAAATGATGGGATGAGAGCTCAGACCATCCACTGAACATCTCTTCAGCCAGTCACCCTAAGAACTCTGCTATTTCTGGCTCTGCGAGATCACTGCCTACAATTAACCGTTAAGGCTCTTACCTGCTGCTGCTGGCAGACCTGTGATGACACTGTTACGCAATCATGGCTTTGACAAGTGTTCAGGTCACGTGGTTGAGGCAAGTTCTGCCTCAACCATCTCATAAGGTCAGAACCAGACAAGTGAGTGAGCGCTGGTTTAACCTTTTGAGAGGAGAACGGACCTGAGACCAGTGCAGGTATTAGAGACCCTGTGCAGAGCAGGCTGTGGACTTTCTAATAACATCAACAGAACAACACATGACCACCGATGGATACTTTGTGTCCTTAGTTTGAGGCCTTTACCAGAAGATGGGATCAACCTGCTGGGCTTTCAGACAGATTTAAGTCCTAAATCTACCCAAACAACAGCAGCAAAGCCCTGCTGCATCATCCAGTACAGACAACACCATCACTGACTCCAAGTGGAGGTTTAACACCAAGAAAACCTTCCAGATTTAAATAGATTCAATGACAACTGAAGCAACACATCAAAAACACATGCAAGAAAACAAGCATTTAGAGCTGGGCATTGGTTGGAAAAAGGTTGGTAGTGATTATGATTATTTATAATTCTTGGAACAGAATAAAAATACTTTAGTCAAAACTTGTAAGCTTCAAGATATTAGTTTGAATATTTCTTGATCAACTGTGTTGTCTGTTGCGCAGCAGAAAAAGCTTCCTGAGCTCTCTTGTGTTTTGGGCCAACCAACAGTTTATTTACTATATACACTTATATCACCAACAAAAGTAACAAATCTTCACATTAAAAAAAAAAAAATAAAAAAATATGCTGAAAAATGACCAAAACATTAAATCTATTATCAAAAAGTGTCAGGATTAATTAACAGCCTGTAGCCAAATTGATTTCCCAGCTTATTCAATAATTCATATTGGTAGCAACACAAGACATTTTTTTTCCCAATAACTACATTTAGGGATTATTGCATGGATTAATCACAAAAAGCTTGCATAAATAAATTAGTTACCTGATTTAAATGGCCTATTAAACAGGGCTGAGGGTAATCTATTGATTTTATTTTGGTGCAAAGAAAAGAAAATTAAATATACCAGTACATGCACCATGTATACTGATGTACATCTACTGCAAAATGCTCAACTAAAAGTCAGTTTTGCTTGTTTTATTGAATTCAAAGTTAGTTCAGACACATAAGGAAATCCTTATATGTAAGTAAACCAACCAAAGAATATGACCAAGCATATGACACGGGTACTTCCTGTCAGTACACAAAAATCTACCAAGGTTTGACAACCAGCCCACACAATCACTGGAAAGTTTATATTTTTATTTTGAAGTGATATTTACTGCATCACTGTGATTGACACTAACTGTAGTTCTGCGCCGCTCTACAGTTGACTCGCTCCTGCTCTTTGAATCCAAGACCCTCCACACGGCAGTCATCCCAGAACATCTTGTTGCCACTTACGTAACAGACACAGGTCTCCATTTATATCCTGCAGGTAAATCTTAACCCGAGAGTCCCACGGATAATCCCACAACAGAGAGAGCTGGAGAAGGCCGACAGAGAGACAGAGCGACTGAAAGAGAGCCGATCACTGATAGCGAGTTTATGAATGATACATTCATAATGAAATATGATGCATGTGCGACCGGACTGCAGCGCTGAGGGCGGCCATTCTCCACATAACAGGCCAGCGATTATTAAACCCTTCAGGATCTGCAATGTGACACTCACCCACAGATCAAACTTACATTTCATCTCAGCTGGGATCAAATATTAAAAAAAGGACAGCTTCACCCACCTACAGGTTGAGCCAAAGACAAACACGAGGGTGCCACAACAGTCAAAGCAGAACTGATTTCGGACGACGACACTCACACACCTCTCAACCATACTCTTCTTTTTGTGATTTAATTGAGTCATTTATCAGTAATGTTGTTTTGCTCCATCTGTTTGATCACTACAGGTCAGCAGCTTACTGTACAACTGTTTAAAAATATTATATATGTTGATCTATGGCCTGGAAGAAGACTGCCATCTGTACACGGCATAGCACAAAATGAAGAGCTGAATCTTTTCTCTCTACACGTCATTCCTTGTTACTTACCCACATAAATTCATGACTTTATTGCATAAAATGTTTAGATGAGAACAGTTTAACCAAAGCAGAAAACTGTTTACACACATGCCACAGTGTCACACCCATGACCCTGGGTGTGCAGGAAGTCACTGACTACAGCAAAAGGAAGTAACGACACTGCAGGCAATCTCATCGTTGTAGTTTGTTTTCAATCTACTTCATCCTCGCTGTGAGTTTTTTTCATTGTACATGACCTGACTGACATTTGGTGCATGGAAATGTACCATGAAAGTAAACAGCTGGGCCTTAAGAGCCTTATTTATAGGAACGGCCTTTAACGCTTATTTTAAAACATTAACATCAGTGTTTTTCCAGTGCAGTTAAGTTCAACAGCAGTCTCATGACCACGCTGCCTCGCACTTAAAGATTGCATCTGCCGCTACATGTGAGAAACCGAGCACATCAAAGTCACGTTGGAGCTCAACCCGAATTGAAACTTGTCTCAGGCGGATGAGCACAGAAGGCTCGCACAGAAATGTAGGTAAAAACTGATGCATTAAATGTTCTCCCGGGTCAAACTGCAGCACACGCTCACTTTGCCATTTTGCCTCAGATTTTACGAGATCTAAAACTGGGTGACGTGCATCTGTCTCGAAGCATCATTTAGGAACATCTTCTGGCCAACGCCCATTGGCAATCACGCGTCCGATCAGCAGAACATGTCGAGCCACCATCGAACGCTCCTGCAGCCGGGCATAACTTCGAGAGCACGCATGCTCACGTTACAAGTATCGTGACGACGTCTGTTCAGTGTAGCATGCTTTAGTGGCTCCTTGAATGTCTGGCTGTAACTCTATCTGCCGTGTTATTTAGTGTAAGGTCAGAACTGGACCACTGTGGGTCCAAGCACAGTCTGAGGAAACTAATGTCTTCAGCAGGAGAGCTCGTTCTGTTTCTGTCAGGGAAACAGGAATCTTAGGTCGTCACGGAAACAAAGTACAACTCAAAATTGAGAAGTGATATGAGAGTACTTTAATTATGTACAAGTTGAATTTCACACACTGTCACTATCCTCGGGCTGGTTGAAAGAACATTGTGAGTGTGATGCCGACACTCTCTTGACATTAACATGATCTGATGATTTACTTTTCTTTTCTAATTCACATGATACTGAACTGTACATCTTTGGACTTTTGCTCAAAAGAAACAATTTGAAGGCACTGTAAACTAGACTGTCAGGTTGGGTTTTTTTTAATTAAAAAAATCATCACTTGCTGCAGCTTTAATCCAGTTTATGCAAACATCAAACTGAAGCCAAACTTCCAAATCACTCTTCACTCACATTTCATGCAAACGGCTCTAAAAATAGCCACA
>OOFC01014146.1:0-12241 GCA_900323345.1 Pseudochromis fuscus
TGCACGTCTGAGTACTTGACCAAGTCTGTCAACAAATCGAATCAGTGGACAGGTTCAACTGAAGGAAATCCAACCATCTACACAAAGGAGTGAGCATGGTCCCTGTAATAGCAGTCAAGAAACTCTGTAATGTCACTGTGACCGTCGTCACCCCGTGGGTTCTCCCCAGCACAGACACTCACTGACTCCTGACGTTCGTGCACTATTTTTATTTACAGTTTATCACCACACAGTTCTTATGCGGGGTTCCTTCCCGGCTCGCCTGCTCGCCTGGCTCTGCTCCGCCGGGAACCCTCGCCTGCAGTTCAGTCCACAATGTCCAGCTTCAGTCCTCCTCAGGCTCCAGCACTCACTACTAATAAAGAAAAGTGTCCCCATTATTGATTACCCCTCAGGTGCGCTAATTAACGCACCTGGCCCTGCTCCCTGAGCCTGACTGCTCCACCTCTCCCCCTGCAGCTGAGCCAGCAACCACACGCCACCACAACAAGAAATTATAATAAAATTATAAAGGAAAAAAAAACATTTCTAACAAAGGCTACTAGCTTAGGGGTGTTATAGGAAAACTCTGAGCTAGGAAGGGACAGATATTTTACCTAAATGAGGAGGTGTGGTCGACACAGTTGTGAAGTATGACACAGTCTTTTTAAATGGTCCCATAAATACATGAATAAATAAATAATGCACTTTCAGTCATATTCAGTGAAGAAGTTGATCTACCCAAGAGTGCAGCTTTGTATATACTTGAGTTTCTAGGGCCTGGTGTAATTATAAATACCATTTTAGGTAACATATTGAATAAATTGTAAGCTATACACAAAAATTAGCCTACAAAATGTTTGAAAATACAGACCTGCTTGTGCGTTAGCCGAAGACAAATGGACAAAGCCACCACATCTCAAAAGTTAGGCCAGTGAGGATGTGCAAAAAAGTGCAATACCACCAATTGCCACAAGATGCTGGCTCCAAAAAACTCTGACTCCAGTTGACTTCAATTAGAAAAAATCATCATGGACAACACATTTTTTTCCGCAGTTTGATTGACAGGTCTGCGCCAGTGAGACCAGACCTCACAGAAATGGCCACGGGTTCGAAGTTCAGACCCGCCTCCTTACCCCTCTTTTGCCATATATGGTCAATTCTGGCTCCAAACAACCAACATGGCTACATTCAAATGTCAAAGTCATGGCTTTAAATGTGAGTCCAGAAACATCACGTGATCTTTGTCCATTCTTTATACAGTATTATATTTGCACACATGACCATGCAGGTAATTTGAATCTATTTGATAGTAACATGGGGGAAAGTTCTCATCTTTCATCAGCTTCTCTGATTGCTGACCAGTCAATATAAGAACACCAGTGGTTGGCATGTAAACACACCAGTGAAGAAGCAAACAGTAATGGAAGCAAGTGCAAGAAACTTAAAGTCCAACTAGACAGTGGAGCAGTTTTTAATCTCAATGGGTTGATGAGTTTGAAACCAATTCAAGTGGAAAATTCCTCTACCACAGTCTCTCTGTTGACAAAAACATCTTTATTTTCCAACGGTGCGATGAAGCAGATGTGCGTCCCATCAATTACTATTTAATGATGTGTGTTTGTAAGGTGTGGACACTTTGTGGAAACTTTACTGTTGACGACTGTTATTGTTTGTATGATGGATCAACAGACTAAAGTCATGACTGCTGCACTGCTGTATTTTTCCAGTTGCCAAATGCCTTAGTGTTGTGATCACTTTTGTTTCTGGTGTTGCAGCGTTATTACGTTTGGTTGGAAATCAGCCTCAAATACCATCCCTGAACCATTCAATCTACAGCCTTTTATTCAGTATTTGTAGAATATATCACCATTTACCCTCTTCAAAGTTTTGTCCTTGTTCCTAAAAGATTTTCCCCCCAGGACCTCACTTAAGGTCTAAGACACTTTGTAAGCACCATGTAGCTTTACTGTGGTCTTAACTTTGAGGGGTTATTCTTAGAAAACATAATTTTCCCAGGAGTTTTCTTAGGATATTGTTACTAGGAGCAAGTATTTGTATTAGGAAACTTTATTAACACAGGCTCTGGAGGTGTTTAGACAACAAGGTGAGTAATATTGAAGAGGAGCCGGAAAAACGTCAAAGACAAGGATCATCAACTAGACAAAAGAAAGGCTGGAGTGCTTTGACTAACAGGTAGTATGACGACAACCGGCAACTAAAAAGAGGCAAGGCAAGGCTATAAATACAGTCAGATTAATCAACCAACACGACACAGGTGACGCAAGAAAACTGTCAAGGAAAACAACAATAGCAGGAAGTACAATAACCAGATACGTGAGGTCAGATTTTCCAAAATAAAACAGAAAATTGCTCCACAGTGAGATGCCGCACTGTCGCCTCACGTGATCCCATTCACATCTTAGTCATTATGTATAAGGTTGACGAGGTAACATTCATATGATCAATTAATTGATTCTATTTAGATACACAGAACTAATGTCTGACATACATTATTTCTCTGTCCTTTTAACTATCAACTATTTTCCAACAGCAATTAACATATATCAAAACAAACACTGACATGTTCCTTTATTACAGTGATCAAATAATGTATCATCCTTCTCCCTCAGATACTCACTACAGCTTGCAAAAAATGGTTTCTAACAAGCCACAGTTTTTTGGAGGCAGCGTCTAGTGGCCGACAAGAGTATTGCACCTTTTTCCCCTTCTGCTACATACAGTCTATGGCCCTGATTAACATTTTCAAAAACAAATTTTAAAACTGAAATTGGTCATTCTTTAAGATTTGACTAGAGCTGAGACACATGCTTCTGAATGACAATCACATTGTTGACTGTAGTCATCATGGGATGTGTGTATAAAATAAAGCATTTAGTACAACACTAAAAATACTACGATCCATTGATAATTTCTTTTCCATTGATTAAAAAACGGTGTCACTGACCTGAGCCTGAGATTAAATAATGTGACGTTGTGCAATGAAAAGTGGACAGGCATCAAAGGTGAGGCCTTATCGGCTCTTTGTGTGTGTGTGAGATTGTGTGTGTTCTTTGTAAACTGGACCACACAGCTGCTGACATGATGACATCACTTCAGGCCCGGTCGGACACTCACCCTCTGTTGGATGTCAGCAGTAATGGCTGATGTCCAGCTGTAGACCATGATTGGTCAACGCTCCGAGGGAATTCCAGGTGATGCAACTGATGAAGGTATTGTGGTTATAGTCAAGCTTTAAAATCTTGTGTTACCTGTTCATGACACAGTGATTTACAATAAATAAATTTCTTCCTTCTTCCTTACAGTCTGTTCAGTTCTCGTACTTTCTGCTCCTTTCAACTGGCTGCAGTTTGTTTTCCATGACTGACAGCTGTGATTCTTGGCTGTTAGACAGATTGTCCTGCTGGTTTAGTGCTGCACTGAAAACATCAGTCGACTGCATGAATTAATTTTCAGTTGCCACACATTTGTCTTCCCGTTGGCAGCAAAACACTTCCCACAATCAACCCATAATGTACCACTCTGCCTGGGAGGCCACAGGGAAGTCAGTCAGTTGGTACAATCACCAGTGAAAATTCATGATTCTTAACACCAAACTTTACACAACAACAAAAATCTATCAAGTTAATTCATGCATTTTATCAAAAACATATCGATAGTGATTATTGATTTTTTTTAAATTAGTCAGTCATCAGTCAGTCATCTTCTATACCTGCTTCTCCACACTTGGGTAACGGGGTCTGCTGGAGTCTATCCCAGCTGTCGATTTTTTGAAATTAATATCATTGAATTCATTAAAAGAAAATACTTGCTTAACACTTCCAGCACATGCTAGCCAGCCACTGTGTGCCCATAAAGAAGGTAACGGTAGCATTGTCGTATTAGCTTTATTGACCTCAAATAAAAGATGGACACAGCAACCAGGTCTCAAATAAGTGCAATACCACTGATGACCACTAGATGCTGCTCCAAAACACTGTCTCGAATTGACTTCAGTTCAAAATTCCTCATTTTCAATACATTTTTTCCCACAAGTCATCATGATGTTATTAGTTAAAGTCAGCTCCTCTCATCAATGATCAGGTGGTCCATCTGAAAATCATTTTATCATTCAGGCTTCACAGAGAGGAGTATTTAGGGGCGTGGTTAGTTTGATTGACAGCTCTGGTCTCCAATGATGTACAGCTGGTTTGGAGGCTCATTCACTCATGTACTCCAGTCACATACACATTGGGCAGTGTCCTCAGGTTCAAGGGTCCTCATGCCTCCCTTCATATCCATATATGGTCACTTATATTGGTCACACACAATGTGAGTCTGCAGACCAATGCCACAGTGACTATGTAAGTCTCTTAAATACAATTTATGGTTTGCCTAAACAAGATATTGTTTTCTGCTACATGAGCTAAAAGGAGATGTTGTCAGCTGCTGCGTTGCTATAACAAATGCAGTTGTTGCAATTTGCAAATTGTGGATATTCTGACAACGTGTTGTCAGCTGAGACTCCATCAGCTTGTTTACTGCCTGACTGCTCTGTGACTCTAACTTTCCCCCGATCATTGACTCAAACACTAAATATCTTCATACACAACTTTAGGTGTCAGACCTGCAGTTGAACTTTCTGCTACCTTTTCTACATGCTGTTGTCATTATGAAGTATTTCCAGCACCTTTAGCAGCTGCAGGATCTTGGGGAACAAAAGGAATAGAAAAACAAATCACGTTTTCAGTGTTTTCTCAACAACTTGGCACCAAAGTAATGAATCTTGTGTGAATAATTACTTATAGAAAGTCAAAATGTCCTATGGGTGGGAACATGTAATTGCTTGATAAACAAATATAAAATCTGATTTACAAAACATTAGTGTCTTTGCATGGAAACAAAGAATGTTGTGACCTCTGACAGCAATCATAAATAATATAAATAAAAATTAAAAAAGTGGTACACTGTAAAAGTAATGAAGCCAAAGAAGAAAAGTAGGTAATGGTTTTGTACAGTCAATGATCCACATTTGATCTTTGGAGTGTCAGTAATCAGTCTTGATTTTTTCATCACCTTATTCATCAGCCCATCTCCATTTTACGACACATCAGTAACTTATTCAACTGTTTCATTTCTTCTTCCAAGTGAGTCATAAAACCAACTGAGAGGTGTTTGTTCGGCGGGCTGACTGCCAACTATGTGGCAAGACAGTGAGACAGTTTGATAGTAGAAGGAGAGAGACGGGTAGACAGATAGAGGAATGAGTGGTTTATTAACCCTGTAGTCTGAGGTGAGTGCTGACGTAGAGACTTGGCAGAAAGAGAAACGAGTGTGAAGCCGTGTGAAGTTGTTGAGTCACTGGAATCTGCTCAATAACTGGATCAGATCCACCTGGCTGGGAATCAGTCAGTGGAGGATCAGGCAGCTGCCAGCTGACACACACTGACCAAAGAACAGAGGGTTTAAAGTCAGCCTCAGGTCCTTCAGGGGAAAGTCCAGGTCATGTAGTGTGTCACTCCAGACAAGGCTGAGTCTCAGGCTCTTCCAGTTAAGTACAGTGTAGGTGTTTCTGATGAACTGTCAAGTTTTTTTAAGCTCAAGTCACATCCAGTCATCACACACCAGTCCAAATCAAGTCTCATAATCTGATGTGATGAAGGACTCGACAGGTCTGTGGTGAGTGTAGGCTCCCTGGCTTCCACTTTGTTTAACTTTGGTTTGGTTTCTTTGGGAATTTTCTTTTTAGTTCTGTAAAATGAACTTATTGTTATTGTTACAGCTATAGACTGAATATAAAAATGGACAAAACAACCAGGTCTCAAAAATGAGGCCAATGCAAAAGCAGCTTGATGTTGGCTCCAAAAAAACTCCTCCTCTCCAATTGACTTAAATTCAAGATTTTCAGCTATGAAATACACAGTCAATACATTTTCCCTACAAGTCATTCTGATGTCATTAGCTACAGTCAGCTCTTCTTATCAGTGATCTGGTGGTCCATGTAAAAAAACAAAAAACAACATAAGTAGATATTAGGCATCAAAAGGACAAAAGGCCTTTTCTTCAAGACCAGACAGGAACTCCAGTTTCACACACATTAGGTCCCACCCTCAATGGTCAGATCTGCCTCATCACTCCTCCCTTCATATCCAAATATGGTCTCTTCTGGCTACAAAATACCAATGTAGAGATGTTCATATGCCAAACCCCTTGCTTCAAAATGCCACAAACTAACTGGTGGAGTCATGTTAGCTTTGTCCATTTTTTTATATACAATCTGTGGTTACAACTCACATGATCCCACATCTGATGCTCAGCTTTATGCCAAGTAATGACATTTAATTCAGATCCATGTCATTCACATCAAATGTAAAGTCATCCAAAGAACTCAGTGTTTGTGGGGTGTGGATGAGTGCAAATCCAGTCTCAAGTCCCTTAGGGTAAGCCTCACATTTTTTGAGAATGACTCTCCAGAAGTCTCATTTTTCCAAGTCAATCCAAGTCACACAAGTCCAATTTCAAGTTGAGATTAGTCACTGAGGGAAAATCTAACTCTCGAAAATGCCAGGTCTCACTTTATTTCAGGCAAGACTGCGTCAAGTTTTTGTAAGTCCAGGTCAAGTCTTAATGAGGTCAGTCAGTTTCAAGTTCTTGTTGACAACTCAAAGATCATTTCCAGATCATTAAGACAAAGCCATCACATCTGTTGCAACAAGTCCATATCACATCACAGGTTTTTTTTCTTAAAAGAGAAATCCAAGTCTCAAGTTGTCCCAGATATGAACAAGTCAAGTCTGGATTCTGTTCAAGTTTGAAGTAGTTCCAGCCCCGAAGTATCCAGGAAACAAACAGTCTGTCAGGTTGGATCAGGTTTGGTTTGTCAGGCTCCTGTTGAGGAAGTGAAACATCAGGTGAAAACATGTACTTCAAAAGCTGCATTGTGTGAGTAAAATGGAAGTCCTTGCAGTATAGTTATAGCCCATGCTGTCTGTCTGTCTATCTGACTTTTTAAATAAAGTTTTACAATTTTATATATTTTTTTGTTTTAGAGTCAAATAATAGAAATATAACAGGCATTGATCCTAATTTCTCTAAAAGTGGTTTACATAGATTATCATTGTCTGCAACAGGTGCGACCATGTAACCTGTAAAACCACTGAACTTGACCGCAGTAAAAACACATGGTCCACACAGTGTCTATGTTCATATATCTGCAGACATGTTTCCATGTGTTCAGTTTGAGACAGACAGGCCTCAGTGTCAGAGGCCAGCTGAGGTAACATGGGGGCTTGTAGCTGATATCAGGCTTTATCTCTCTGCTGTAACAGAATTTATCTTGTAACCCATCCCTCCTCTTTTTATTTTCCATACCTCCAAGTCTCAACAGCAGCTGCAGGTCCTTATGTTTCTCTGCATTTTGCACAGCTGGGCATGAAGTCCTGAAGATTTGGTTGGAGAGATTTGGAGTCTCGAACAGATTCTGCTCGCACTTTGAACAATAGAGAATATCTGTTTGAAAAAAATAGAAATGCAGAAATAGCAAAACATTCAAATTATCATTCAGACTTCACTTAGATAAAAGATGCTTTTACATGCTTTTGGTTGAGGAAAATAACAACATGAGCCCAGCTGAAGTTCAAACTTCACACATTAGGCAGGTTTACATAATAACACTAACAGGGTCCCAGCTTCCTTACAGTGAGGCAGTGTGAACAATACTGAGACCAGAGAGCTCAACACCACAGAGAAATACATCAATAACCAATGTTTTTAGTCACATTATTTCCTTTTTGTTATGTTTTATTAACATGTTCTCCAATACAACTACTATTGTAATACCAGCTATCCTCTGCTTGTTACTTCATTCAGTTCATGCAACACAAGAATATGAATGTTTTTTTTAAACTTGAAATATATCATTATCTTTGCTAAAAAATATATTTTTGTGTATTTGAAATATAAAAAGTGTCGCTCAATTAAAGCTACACTTGTGTATTTCCATGGTAACACTTGTTGTTCTCACATTTTTAACTCCTCCCCTCAGTTAACATTATTGTGCACAACGTTATAAACTAATTTTGTGATGTTGAACCATCATTATCATTTCTGACACACATTCAAATCAACAAAAACAAACAATCCTACACACTAAATATTAAATAATGTTTTCTCTTGAACTTTACATATTTAAAGATCAATTCATCATCTACTCATAGTTTTGACCAAAACTGTTGAATGTCTCGCGACATTCGCGAGGCAAACATTCAATATCAACCAGGGCGAATTATCAAAATACAAACCTGACATGTGCAGTTTAGTGATCTAACAAAGTACTGATTATACCAGTGTCAGTGTATGTGCTGTCAGCTGTGTTAACATGTTTCATGTAACCTTGCAAAAAAATAAAAACATGGCACAACTAATAGACTCAACATAGGAGTATAAGGTGCTTGTGCACATTTCCCACCTGTAGATGCAGCAGAACCACAGGCCCTCTGCAGCTGGTCTACACTCAGACTGACTGAACCTGCTCCTGTGCAAAGACAACAGCTCCGGTCACAAGACTGCTTATGTAATGTATATACATGCATGTAAATCTATGCACTGCTGCGTCAGTAACAGGGTAACAGGCTGTGACAGGGTAAAATGTCTGTGTGTGAGAAGGACCTGCTGAAAATGAATTCAAGTCTGACTTTGTACTTACCGTCAGTTGTCTGTTCAGGGATTTGTAACTGGCAGGGACACCACACTTTGAAGGTTTTACTCTTCCTGCAGCTGGAGGAGGTGATACCACTTCAAAACAAGTGTGCCACCTGCTGGTTACAGGTGGGAACAGATGACTTCTCAGTTTCAGAGAAACAATTCTGCCTTTTGCTCTGCTGATTAAAATCTGTTTGTGGTGTCTGTTTAACAACAGAACAAAATCATAATGTAATCCAAAATAGTAACTAAGTATATACTCTGACTGAGAGTTACATTGCAATACTTCACAGTTTGTTTTATGTGCACTATTTCAAAATGTATTATATATATTTTTTCATAGTTTTTATTTTATTAGGCAGAGTTTCTTTTTGCACAGTCTCTATTTTACACTTCTATACATGATGCTCTTGTTTCTTTTGTTGTACTATAATTCTTTTGAGCAATCTGGCACAACGAAGTTATTTGTAAAATATTTATCTTATCTTTCTTATCTTACTGTTAGAGCTGCAGTAAACTCTTATTTACTCTGTTGTAATGCAGGTTTTTTGTCATTGCACTGTGAATAGGCATGGCCATAGGCTTTGAGGGACTAGACCCAGGTGTGCAACTTCCTTTGTTTGTGGCGAGTGTCAAGTGCACACACATTTTTGACTGATGTGATATATTTTGAAAAATATTTTGAAGGATATGCATCCTTAAATCCTTGACGATATTTGATTTTTGAAGGGCTGAATGCCAATAGAAAAGTTTTAACTAATTATTGTTTAGGAAACTTGTATTTCAAATGTGGGACTTTGTTGTACTTGCCTTTGCAGAAAAATGTTTAGCCAACACAAGAAACAGAACTTATCTTATCTTTTCTTATAGCTGAATATCTGATCAGATCAATGATGTGGCTGCAACATATAAAAGCTGCTGCATCTATCCTGCTTGTATTAAAGGATCAGGATGCTGCTGCTGGTGTAAGGGTGTGGACAGTCCTTTCTTTGTGCATTAGGCCCCTAAATATTGATCATGCACAGATGCACATGGAGCAGGACTGTTTCCAGCACCTTGTTAAGTCCAAGCCATCAAGAATTCAGGCTGTTTTAGTTGCAAACACAAGGTACCCAGTATAGGAAAGTCTACCTAATATGGCGTGAATGGGCTACATTCATGAACATTACAACAATAAATAACCAGAGGAGACAAAGACATATTTATAAAACTTTTTATTCATTTTTTAA
The DNA here is from genome assembly GCA_900323345.1 of Pseudochromis fuscus. Lineage (NCBI taxonomy): Eukaryota > Metazoa > Chordata > Actinopteri > Pseudochromidae > Pseudochromis > Pseudochromis fuscus. Next base: position 9,909 of record OOFC01014146.1, read on the forward strand.
ATCGAAGGCTAACTGAAATGTGTCCGATTCATACCATGTTCTGTGACAACAACGATAAACCATTGTCTTCTGTTTGTAACAGAGAGAGAAAAATATAACATCATAACAAACCCAGCAACACGAAGACCATCCAATATAAATAAAAAATAAACTGTTTTTTAATACACAAATAAGCAGTTATTATCATTGAGAATAAGTAGGCCTCTATATAAGTGTGTGAGCCATGCTGTGACGGATAAACAGACTGAAACCTTTCAGCACCAGGCTCATGTTTTTTATGAGGCTGCTGCTATACTGAATGAAGGAAACCCCAAAGTTTTTCTACGAGAACTGATCAGGATTCCCACAGGGTTCATCCACACCTGGTCCCGACTGAGCTCCCAAATCCACAGATAATGATTATTCAAGTACTGTTTCATTTTATCATAGTTGTCCTCAAACATCTGGACCAGCTGTGTGTAGGAATCCTGAGCTGAAACAAACTGATCTATTGTACAAGTCCCACATTTTTTTTTCTTTACATGCTTGCAGGATTGGAAAAAGAAAAACTCGACGACAGGTGGAAGACTTCTACAATAGTCACTGCGGTGGACGAGCGTCGGAGCGCCGTCTCGTCCTGTGAGATACAGAGGCTTATTTAAATACGCACACACATAACATACTGCAACCAAAAGAGTGTTTTTTGTTTTTTTCTTCAACATTGTCAGAGGAAAAAGGCGCCACGCAGCGCTGATTCAAAGAGCAGAGCGAGCAGAAAACAAACACAACAATGCAGAATGAGCAAAAACACAAAAGGGGGAAAACAGTTTTCTTTACGCTTTGCCTTTCTCCAGTCGAGTCGTCATGAATCAAATTTCTGCTTTTGTCCACAGGTGATCGACAGGAGGTAAAGAAACTGGAAAAAGGCATAAAAAAAACAAATGTTTTCCTAAATATCAGAAAAGTTCAAGTCAGGTGTTGTTTGTTTTGGATGATTCCCTCTTTGGAAATGTCTTGAATAAATGTGTGGACAGGAAACTGGGCTGTAGGTGTGTGTGATTGTTTACAGATAATTTAAAAGTAGCTGCGTCTCATTAAATGTCTTAAACTGTTTATAGAATGAACAAAGGTAACCTGCTGGTGTGTGGACTTCAGGTTTGAAGCCAGGAGATCGACATTTGAGCACTGCCAGGCAACTCTGACCTTTGAACCCGGGGTCACAGCCTAATGTGTACTAGACTGGACTTCACTATCAATCAAACTGATCGTCTATTAGTAAATTCTATTTCTGATTCTTTGACATCTCTGAAACGCAGCTGCTCTAAATTTCTACATATTAAGCCTTTTATTTTGTAATTTCAAAAAGCCCAGTTTCACCCGGAAAAGGAAAATGAATGAGACACAGTTGCAAAGCAATTGCAATTTCTCACTTTGTGTTCATTTTACACGATAAATTAGTTGACATTTAATCTTTTTCCCCCTTTTCCTGTTGTAACTGGGCTTCCATATTTCATGATTATGTCATTGAAATATTTTTCTGAGCTGTGCTGTTAGGTCACATGTCAAAAGGCAACAGTATTGGAGTGGTAGGTGTACGTCTCCGTTCACGCCGGACACCAGAAGGCACACATGTAGACGCTGGGCCGGCCGAGGAGACACGATGATTAGCTAAAAACAAAAAAAACTGGGGGAGCAGGACTTAACAAAGAAGTACTTAAACTTGTAAGTGCGTGAGAAAGATGTACTCAAAGAATGAACGAAAGAGTGTGAAGAGGTGTTTCGCACAAATTTAGCTAGCTTAAGCCTAAGCCGTCCTCGGGTGATGGCGATCTGCTGCGAACAAACTAGCAAACAGGAAAAGGGCACTTAAAAGCAGAAGTACATTTTCTCGTATTTACACGTCCTTCCCAGTGATCTGCAGCTTTTTGTGTGTTAGGTAGTTTTACACCCTCAAATGGAAAAAAGAAAACTGTTTTGTGTGGATTGTTTTTTTTGTTTTCAAGTGAATTAACAACAACAATAATAACAGCAAGAACAAGAACAATAAAAAAAAATGTACATTTAGCACACTACGTTAAAATATGACTAATATTATCAAAAAGGCAAATAGTAGGTGTATTGCAACGATCTTTGCGGCATCACTATCAAAAACATCTATCTTCATCATCATCAATCTCATCACTATCATCCAATCATCATCATCATCATCATCATCATCTGAGACAGCGTGGCCCGGGATGATTGACAGCCCGAAGAAAACCACTCACATTTTGCCCGTCTCAGCGCAGGCAGGCACACTTGTAACGACATAGCAACAATAATAACACGATGAACGTTTCCATGGAGACCGAAAG
>OOFC01014148.1:14524-51628 GCA_900323345.1 Pseudochromis fuscus
CATTAATATGCAAATCATTGAAGATAACTTTTGAGCCTTTTTTAAATATTGGAGTTGTTAAATTAACACAGTTACACTCAATTCTTTTGGAGGATATAAATATGATTTTCTGTTATGGTGATGTTTCAGGCTGAACATTCATTTTAAAATGAGCTGTTTCTTGAATGAAAAAAACATCAATCTGTAACTTTTTCTATACACGTGTTGATTTTCCAGTATAACATACAGAGACCAAAGATGTTTCAGCAGCCACCCTCAGCGTAAACTCTTCTCTGACATTCTTACATCTTTGGTCAAGAACCGACTCTGCAGGTAAAATATCTTTGACACTTTTCTTCTCTTGTCATGGACAGGGCATCAATTCATTGATAACACATTAATGATAATACTTACTTCTTTACCAGTGAATGGATTGATCGTGCACCTCCTGAATCAGTCCTCAGGGTTCTCATCTGTTTACGGTTATTGATCAGAGATCCTCATCATCAGGTATAACTTGATAAAAGTGATCATCACTTAACTTTGAATATTTCTGCTTTATCAAAACAGTTAACACTTCTTTGAACTGCTTTCTATTTAGAAAATCCTGCATCAGCTCCAAGGGATCAATGCACTTGCCAGGGTAAATGTTCTCTTTTAGATTTTGTTCACATGTCTGAATAGTCTGTGTTTTGTGATTTACCCTCCTGCTCTGTTTCTCTTTCAGTATCTGGAGTCCATCACTGCTCTGTACATATCTAGTGGTGAGCAGGCGTTCGCCACGCAGAAGCTGGTCACGATGACCTGTGAGTGATCTGAAAAATGATGCTGATAAAATTAGTTGATGTTCGTCCCTATCAACAGCGGCTTCACTGATTGTTTTACAGACATGTTTCAAAAGCTCTCTGCTGCTGAAAATCAAAGGGTCTGGGTCATTGAGAGCGGCGCTCACAGGGTGAGTTACAGCATCTGTGTGCTGTTTATTGTTAAATCATTTTTATTTGTGAGCTAAACTATGAACCATAGTCATTTATGTTGGTGTACCACTGGTCTCATTACATATTTCACATAGTATACGGAATATATGAATTTATGAGAGCAGCATGTCGGTGTTTATTGATTACTATATTGTATTTACATTTTTATACAACTTTAGATCATTTATAGTTTAAATTGCTGGCTTTGGTTTTTCCATCAACTATAATATTCTTACAAATAATATTACTTTTTGCCTTAATAGCAATAAGATAGGTTTATCTATTAGCCCGTGGGACTATTTCCAAAATTAATGACTGAATTTCAATAAAATCAAATGGAAGATCAAAAGGAATCTTTATATTTCTGTCCCCCTTTGAGTTTTACATTAGTAACTAAACAAGGGCTGAATTTCCACAAAAAACACCAAAATTTGAGCAATTTACTGCTAATAAATCTAAAATCTATATATCTCTCAAATCTAAATTTGAAATGGATTTTTGGAACAGATATTGTAGGAGCCATTAATTAGATTTGTGAATGAACTCTGCTCAATTGGATCTGGATTACTTTTCAACTTTACTAATGTTAGGGTTATATTAGGTGATACTGTTTATTATTGTTTGTGGTGATGATGTAGAAAGTTATCACATGGATATGGGCGGTGACACCCTAAGGCCTATACAACTGTGAGTGTGTGTGTGTGTGTGTGTTTATTTGGTCGCTATGATTTTTTACATCATCAGAGGACTTTGTACATAAGATGATTCTTTTATATTGAGAGGATATTTTTGGAGCTCAGCCAGTGTTTTTAGTAGCGTATCATAAAGGTCGCTACAGATATCATAAACTCATTGAGCAGTTGTTATTTGAAATCACATACTCTGAAAGGACAAACATGCTTTGTCTTTCGCTCTTCATGGGTAGTTCAAGGAATGTGAAAGTGTTCAGTGTTATTTATTTTGCCCGATACTAAGCACTAAACATTGCAGCCTTTAGGACTGACTAACAGGGTTAAAAAATATAAAATGGAGAAGAAATGGAAATAAGTCACACTGACCTAGAGCCTAACTGTCTGTCTCTCTACATTTATTATCACAAATTCCTTTAACAATTCCCAACTCCCAGACTCTGGTGAAGCTCCTCTCCACATCCGACAGCAGTGTGCTGCTGGGAGCTCTGCTGGCTCTGACCACTTTGGCTGAAAGGTAAGAAACCATTTCACCAATGGTTTTAAATACATAAATTATTTCATCTGTTGCACAAGTTTTTTTTAAAAAAAACAATATTACTGCAGCCCGGATAGCAAGAAGGAGATTGGGGAGCTGCCAATAGTGGAGAGCCTCCTCGTAATACTGCAGGAATACGACCTGCTGTCAAAGAGGTTAGAGATCTCTTCTTTGTTGTGGTGTTGGCAGTTTTTATGACCACTTTCATTCATTAGTGTTGATAAAATAGAGTCATATAAAGAAACAGATAGCCTCATAAAGTTTATATGTTGCTACAAATGTCAAGTAACATTTACATATGTTTTTCCTCCAGGATGAGTGCTGAGCTGCTGAGGCTCCTGTCCCCGGTGCAGCATGTGAGGGGCCAGGTGAGGGAGCTGGAGGGTCTGCCGGTGCTGCTGAGCCTGCTGCACGGACGCCACCTGAAGCTGCTGTGGAGCGTTGCCTGGGTCCTGGTCCAGCTGTGTGAGGATCCTGACACCAGGGCGGAGATCCGGAGCTGGGGCGGAGTCCAGCAACTCCTCCGGCTGCTCAACAGGTTTGTGAGACCGAGCGGGTGTAAGGTATTTGATATTCAGATGACATCATATAAGTTTACTTCGTAGATGTCATCAGTTGGTTGTGTAGTCGCCAGGAGTCTGACATTTGACCGTTGCCATGTTGGTTTTTTTGGAGCCAAAAGTGACCATATTTGGATATGAAGGGAGGAGCGAAGAGGAGGGACTCTTGAACCTGAGGACACTGTCCAATGTGTGACTGGAGGTCACTGGTGAATGAGCCTCTAAACCACCTGTGAATCATTGCAGACCAGAGCTGTCAATCAAACTAACCACTCCCCTAAAGATTCCTCTTTTTGAAGCCTAATATCTCCTTAATGATTTTTTTTTCAGATGGACCACAAGGTCACTGAGAAGAAGAATCAATTTAAACTAATGACATCAGAATGACGTGTTAAAAAGAAATGATTGACGGAGTATTTCATGATTAAAAATTATGATTTTTGAGTCAATTGGAGCCATAGTGTTTTGGTGCCAGCCTCCAGTGGCTCTCGGGTATATTGCACCTTTTTAGTACTTATGCATTGGCATTATTTTTGAGCTCCACTTCATCTTTTTCTATATACAGCCTATGATGTTCACCGATTTATCATTTTCAAGGACCACTTCATTAATTCTGTGTTGTATTGCTGTAAAGTGGCAGAACTCACAAGAGCGATCAACACTGAACAGGCGCTAAGATGAAGACAGAGGTTCCTACACGTTTTCTAATGCATTATTTATGAGACTGATGTTTTCAGGGTTATCTCAGATTGGAAGGCTACAAAGTTATCGCAGAAAGCCTGCATTTTAAAGTGGAGCAGGAAACTTGAAAGACGCTGGTGTTTACCATGCAGGGAAGATTTAAGGGAAATATGCTGTTGGTTGCATTATGGTAATTGTACAAGTAAGTCTTTTAAACGTCCTACAAACTTTATAGATGTACAGCTCAGATTTGATAGATGAAAAGGAATTTATAATGTGGAAAAGGTTCAGATTTATACTACGTCATTGGACAAGAGGTGTTGGGAATTTAGATGTTTTCATTTTCTGTTTTTAAAGCAAAACTCTCCACTTGTGTGAAACACAGTGTCTTCCAGTTTTACCCTTGATTTCAAACTTCTTACAAAGGTGGTTGCAAATATTTTTCTTTTATCAGTCTCTCAAACTTTCATCTTGAGGTGTAAATCCAGTAAGAAAGCCATGTTATTATTTGTGTTATTTATGATAACTTCACCTCTCACAGTGACAGGCAGTACGTGTCCGACCGCTCGTCCATCGAGACGCTCTCCAGTGCCAACGCTGCCGGCCGCATCCAGAGAGAGCACCTGAGAGAGGAGCTCAGCCCACAGGAGGAGGTGGACAACACCACGGCCCTGCAGTCCGGTCAGGCAATACACAGCACATCACATAAAATATTACATATCAGTTACAGTTCTATGAGAGTTAGAGATCACACAGTAACATTACGTATGCAAATATTTACTGTGCAGTAAAGAGATTTCTTCCCTCAGAAGAATCTTATCAGCAACCGAGAATGTAAACAGTTTTTTCCTGTAGTGAGAGACTGAAGACCACTGAGACTCCACAAACTGTATGTATAATTTAACAGGAAGTAAGTGTCCTGTTTCTGAGCGTCTGATGACTCTGCCATGAAGTAAAACTCAGAATATACTGTGTATATAAATGTTTTGTTGTTTAGCAGGGCTCTCCCAAAACGTATGAACAGAGAAACTTTGAATTTTACAGTTTAGGTCATCATCAGTGTTTCCAGTCTGTGTTCTGTCTCATGTTTATGAGCGAGTGTTTTAAATGTTGGCAGCTGTGGTTCAGACGGTCTGAGACTGTAAGATTGCGTGTATGAGTTCTTAAATTAAGTTATATCCTCTCTAATCCCTTTTCCAGCCTGCTGTACAGCTCTGACCGAGATGAGTCTGGATGATACATCTGCTCACCACATTGTGCAGGTAAATAAAAGCCCTTAATTAAAGAGCTCATAGCACCATGTGTAAAACATTTTCATGCAGTGCATCAGTTAATTTCACTGTTTTCTTAGGAAAATGGCATCTATATTATTGCAAAGTTGATTTTACCACATAGATCCGGACCAAATGTCACTTCTTTACAGGTATATGACTTTGCAGATATATTAAATTACATTATAATGTAGTTAAAAATGTTATGACTAATACATTGTCCTTCATCTGTTTGCATTATGGCAGTGCTATGCATTTCGGACCCTGCGATTTCTCTTCAGTGTGGAAAGAAACAGGCATCTGTTTAAGAGGTGATGAATCACCATTAAAAGACATGGAAAATACAACAGAAAAAATGCATAACCTTAAGTTCACATCATGCAAAAATCTTCTCAAACTGGCTGCTGTTGGACATCTGCCACAGAGAAATATCTTATCACGTGTTCAACTCTGCTGTTTGGTAATCTTTGATCCGTCTCAGACTCTTTCCCACAGACCTCTTTGAGCTGTTTATTGATGTTGGACATTATGTGCGGGACCTCACAGCCTACGAGGGTCTGCAAACCAGAGTTTCACTCTACACTGTAAGAAAGCAGCTTCTGACTTTGTGTTTGTTGAGGTGGTTTTATGACAGGGTAAAACTGAAAAAGACGATTTTTGACTTGCAAACCAATGTGTGATTTTATTGCAGGAAGAGGAGCTGGACAGTCTGAGAGAGAGCATTGAGGCCGTGGACCAGAACCGACCTCCCCTCAGAGTCATCAGTGGTTACTCCATACTGGACCATCTGGGCACTGGAGCCTTTGGAAGTGTCTTCAAGGTGTGATCTTTAGCAGACTTGGTTTGGATCAGTTTTATATGCTTCAGGTTCACATTTCTGTAACCGTCCTCCTGACCACAGGTCCAAAAGCAGAACGGTCAGAACCTCCTCGCTCTGAAGGAGGTGAACCTGCACAACCCGGCGTTTGGCAAAGACAAGAAGTCCAGAGACAGTAATGTGGAGAAAATCATCTCCGAGCTCACGATCATCAAAGAACAGGCATTAAACTCATTCTAACCATAGAGCTTTAAACAGCACGATACCTGAAACTTACCAACTAATTGATGTGCCACTTGTTTTGTTGTCATCTCTAGATGATACACCCAAACATTGTTAAATATTACAAGACTTTTTTGGAAGGTGAGGATAAATACATTGAATAAATACAGAACTTAAAAGCCTGAAATACTAATCATACTGTCCACTCCAGGCGACAACCTGTACATTGTGATGGAGCTGATCGAGGGAGTCCCGCTGGCTGAACACTTCAACTCTCTGAAGGAGAAACAACAACAGTTCACTGAAGACAGAATCTGGAATATTTTCATACAGGTAACAACTCAGTGGAGGGACTAAAACTTCATGTGGTGAAGTTCCAGAATTACATACATTTGGATTTCCTAACAAATGTCTCAAGAAAGATCAGGTGCAGTTTATGTGGATGGTCCAACATTGAAACTGTCATGTTAGAACAAAGATGTTCAATCATGAAAAACAACCCTGTTAAGATACAATTTAAACCAGACACTAAATATAAATGACTTGAACCTCAACTGACTTATGACAAACACATTACTGGACCTCAGGGGCGGCGCCAGTAATTCTGGGCCCCCTGATAAAAAAAAAATTACAATGGGCCCCCCCAAGGAAGCTGTTGTTACCACATCTCTTGGACTTAACTGACCTATTAAAACCTTTACCTACACTGATTAAATGTTGGTTAAAAAGGAGTGAGATTTAGGCTAACACTAGTCTGTAGCTAGCTTATTTCACTATGGACATTAAGCTAACATGTTTATTTCGACTCACAGACTGTAAGCTAGGCTAACCACCTTTGTTGGAGAAACATTGACTCACATATTGACACCTTTCTTTTGCCTCTCTTCTCTCTCCTGTCTCTCTTTCCTGTTTTGAAAACCGTATTTTATTTTAGTACAACAGGCAGCACTGTAGCTCTGCTAGAAGCACCGTCACCCTGAGCGCGCTAAAGCAGGACCAAACCATTCCTTGCAGATACAGGGGGGTGGTCGGTCAGTGTGGATGTTTACTTTTTGGTCAATGTGGATATTTAACTTTCACTGCAAAAAACAAAGAGATTGTTTTTGATTTTCTAACTATATTTGAAGAAAATATTCACAATCCAGACAGCAAAAGCATAGTTTAATTTTTATCTAATTTTTGAAATTGTCCTAACTTTTCCCCCCTATACAGCCCCTGCTGAACCTATCTAGATCAGATATGTGTACCTCAAAGGGGTATTTCTGCACATACCACAAACTCTTTGAAAATATCGATTTAAAAATACACTGTACATGCATAGATTTATGTTTATTAGCAAACTAAATAAACACATTGTGCAGCTGATCGTTGTTATATTGTGTTTTGCACTGCACCACAAACACTAACCACTGCTCTGGGCCATCTGTCAACACTTAATGCTGTAAATAAAAGTGTATGTAAGTAGTAAGCTCTGTGTAAGTCTCTGGGTAAGAAAATCAGATCAAACCTATTAAAAAATAAAAAGATTAAGCATCAAGAATTCAGGGATTTTTATATCTTGTTTGAATAATATCTTAACAATATTCACTTTTTATAATCAACATTGTTAAATAACATGAAGATTGAAATCAGCACGACTGTGACAGTTCACCACACTCTCCATGTAAAGTGTGACAACAGTTTCCTTTGGACTGGTTCCCTGCACTCTAACATATGAGAGTGTGATTCTTCAGCAGTTGAGAATTTTCATCCTCATCTCTTTGTGTCATTGCACAATAGTTTTGGACAAAAGCCAAAACTGTAAATAACTTCCACTGTCAAAGGAGAGACAGAGTGGAGACACTCTCATCTCCCCAGACTCTGTTTCGTTAAATACCTGAATTACATATTGTTATAACTTCCCTCAGATGTGTCTGGCGTTGAGGTACCTGCACAAGGAGAAGAGGATCGTCCACCGTGACCTCTCACCAAACAACATCATGCTGGGGGAGAAAGACAAAGTCACCATCAGTGAGTTTGTCTCCTTTAGTTTCCCACACCTCGTCTTCAATCACACCAAAAACTCCAACCCGTGTCTTTCCTCCTTCTTGAAGCTGACTTCGGCCTCGCGAAGCAGAAACAGGAGAACAGTAAGCTGACGTCAGTGGTCGGCACCATCCTTTACTCCTGGTAAGAAAATAACATCCTTAGTCATGATAGAGCTGGTACTAAACTGTAGTACTGACTACAGTTAGTTCTACACACCATAGCCAACACCTCCTAATGTTTAAATAAATAGTTAACTTTTTTTTTTGGCTTAATATTTCATGATTCTTTATACACTTATGGATAAAGTATGTTTTCATGTCCTGTACACACTTTTTTGGCACCTGTGTTGTAAATAGTAATAAAACTAATTTGTTAGAAATAACTTTGATCCTTAAAAAACACCAAAAATATCTTTGTGTAACATTTGAGGTAAATCAGTGAGATTCACAGTGGACAGATACGTCCTCTATCTTCCATACTTTCTTCTTCCTTGTCATTATGAGGTATCTTAGGTGCTTTATTATGTAAATGATTGATCAGATTTTCAGTGATGTATGTGTGTGTGTTGTTAGTCCAGAGGTGGTGAAAAACGAGCCGTACGGAGAGAAAGCCGACGTCTGGGCTCTGGGCTGCATCCTCTACCAGATGTCCACTTTACAGCCTCCGTTCTACAGCAGTAACATGCTGTCGTTGGCCAGCAAGGTGCACAGGACTCACATTTTACTCACGAGTGTTTTCTTTTTGCCATCAGTTACCGATCTTTTCCTCTTTTTCTGCCATGCCATAGATTGTGGAGGCCGAATACGAACCAGTTGAAGAGGGAGCTTTCTCAGAGCGAGTCACAGACATGATCAGATGGTGAGGCTTTGGTTTCTGCAATTTATTAATCAACTGACAAACATTTATCCCATTCATGGTATTTTTTAAAATGTTTTTGATGTGATGGTGCAACATAAAATGCATCTTAATAACCTCATAGTTATGGCGAACATCACTTACTTCTACTGTCTAGCTGAGGATCTATGTTTGATGTAATTCCCTCATTTCTTCCATTATTTCTTGCAGATTTTCTAATCTGATAAAATTCCTGAAAGTCTCTCATTTACTTAATAAATTCATAAGTAACTCTGATCTGGTGTGGGACAGGTGTTTGAGTCCAAACGCAGAGCAGCGACCGGACATTGTGGCCGTCAGCTCCAGGATCTCTGACCTCATGATGAGGCTGATGGACGGTCTCTACACTTCCCAGAATGCACTGGAACGAAGAGCAGAGAGAGACAGGAGGCGAGCGCAGAAGTACTTCTTGGAGAGGCAGAAAAGCAGAACAAACTCCTGTCACTCACACCTGTCACTGGTAAATTCACATTTTTAATTGTCGTATAAAAATGATAGTATATGAAGTAAGAGTTTCACGTTTTCCAGGAAAGGCCCGTGATGAAGACTGAGTCTGTAGCTCAGTGCTCCTCTGCAGCCTGCAGTTCAAACCACAGCGAGCAGAGCATCAGTCGAGGTGACTTTGCTTCATACTGCTCAGGATTTAACACACTCTGCAACAAAAACATGAAACCAGAATGATACATGTTGTGTTTTTAGATGACGAGGACGTTGAGGACGAGGACGTGGAACCATCAGACACCAAAAACGACGTCACTGCCTCATCAGGAAAATGTAACGGTTGGTTCAGTTAAAGCTGCGAGAATGTTGTAAGATTTTTACTTTAATGTTTGTACAGTTACACAGATGTCTCAGTAGTAGATGTTAAGGAGGAGTTCAGGGATTGGAACTGGCAATCAGAGCCTGTTGGCTGATGCAAATTTTGCTCTACAGCTTTATTTTCTTGTACTTATTATTTACTGCTTTGATTACAGGCTTAAAGTCCAGCGCCTGTGTCACACCTGATCATGTTCTGGCCAGGTAAGTAACAGACTGTGGTACATAGAGAGAAGGTAAAGTCCTGCTTCTTTTCACTGCACTACCTCAAGGCTTCATTTTGGAAATATCATACAATCAAAATCAGAATTGTCTTTATTGTCATTGTAGTTGCTTACAACAAAATTAATGTGTCACTTCATGGTCCACACATAAAGACATAAAAACACAGGACATGATGGCTGTGATATAAAATGTAGAAATGAGCATCATAATAAATACTAGAATAAATCAAATGAATTGCATATGGAGAGGGCAACAGTTCAAAGAGGTGATGGCAAGAAACTTGAATGTCTGCACATATGCTCCTTTTATTCATAGAGAGGCCAGATCTGTATTGTGTAAATTATATATTTGTCCATTTAAAAGCTAAACGTGTGAGTCAAGACACTGTCATGAAGGAAATAACCCTTCAGCTTTGTGTGGAGCTACATCACTAACACAAACATCCAAGTATTCAAAGATTTATGTCTAATAAGGTCCCATGGTGGGTCACTAGCATGGGTGGGACTTCACTTCCTTGTATCTGGTCTTAAATCTTCAGCTCATCATTACATTTTGCACAGTTTTCTGTAAATAAAGATGTTTAATGGTGCACAATTATCCAGGCACAAACCAACTGACCTTTCTTTCTTATGTACTCTTTTTTTTGCCTCAGTGGGGATTTGAAGATGAAACCGAGACCAGGTATCTCTTTAAACTGACGGTGAAGCTCAGCTCTGATTTTAAATCTCCTGATGAGATAAAAGAAAACAGAGAATGAGACACATTTTACTGGTTTGATGTATAAAAGTCTCTTATAAAATGTGTGTGTCCTGTTGGTTTGGCCCATCAGTGAGTGTGTTTTTGGTTTTCCTCTTCCCTCAGTGTCAGCAGGGATTTGTGTCTCCCAGAAGAAGCTTCGACAGATTGATGATCCCATCCAGAGGCTCCTCGTGCAGCTGCACAAAATCATCTACATCACTCAAGTACAGTCACACAGCAAATCCTCAGTCCATTTGTGTGATATCACTGGTTAAACTTCTCTGTGAACATGTTGGTATTAACTTGTCTTCATTAAACTTGCAGCTCCCACCAGCTCCGCACCACAACGTCAAGCGACGCCTCATTGAGAGATTTAAAAAGTCTCTCTTCCACTTTGGCAGCGATCCATACAACCTGAAAGTGGAGCTCAGCAAGGTTTGAACTGTCGACTCACAGCTCTTAAATGCACTTACTGATAATGGAAAAAGAAAGGAGTAGATAAACTCAGGAAAAATGAGCCTTCATTTGCATTGAAGCGATCGCACGATGGCTGCAGCCTACGACAAATGAGCAAGTTATCATTCAAACTCTGATTCTCAGATGTTTTTTCATTAGATCAGTGTTCAGCAGTCGGAGACAACCATAGACTGTATGTAAAAATCATAGATGAGGCCAATGTGGAAGTGCAAAAAAGTGCAATACTGGACCATGAGACGCTGGCTCTAAAAAACTCTGGCTCCAATTGACAACCGTTCAAAAATCGTCATTTTCAATCATGAAAGAAACAGTCAATAAAGATTTTATTCACAAGTGCCTTTAGCTGATTATTAGTGATCTGAAAGAAAAAAAAAACATAATTAAATAGATATTAGTCTTCAAAAAGAGGGGCGGGGTTAGATCGGCAGGCCTGGTCTCGAACTCCATACCCTCCTCTTCCTTCCTTCCTCCATATCCAAATATGGTCATTTCTGGCTCCAAACACCAATGAGGCGGCGGTCACATACCAAACTCCTGGCTTCAAAACACAAGAGTCCACAAACCAACGAGTGACGCCACACCACATCAGCCTCGTCCATTTTATCTACAGTTTATGGTTAGATCTCACTTCTCTACAGCTACATGTTGCTAATGTCCCAAACTACATGTGCAGTTTGTACTTCAGTATTTCCACTGATTTGTTTTTTTTAATCTACTGTATAATAATAAACATAAAGCCAGTAACCAAACTACTACAGTAAAAGTATGAAGCCCTGAGCAGAACAATGTCCTGGCTGTATTTGAATGCAGTGAATGCTGTGAGGAATGCTTTTATGTTGCAGCTTCACCACTTTTTAAATGGGGATCAGAATATCACACAGAGCCAGCATTGTCTCTCTCTGCAGTAGGAAGTCCATGTGAACAACCCTCAACATGTACTGTATTTTATTTTGTGGACACATGTTCACTGTGAACCATACTGGCTGCTGTCAGACATTTTTCAAACCCTCCTGAGAGTCTGAAGCTCTGTCTTTCTGTCAGTGTGTTGATATGAAGGACACAACTGTATGTTTCCACGACAGATCCACAAAAAACTAAAGTACCGTATTTTCCGGACTATAACCCGCTACTTTTTTATGACGCTTTCAACCCTGTGGCTTAAACACTGGTGTGGCTCAGTATCGGCGGCACGAAGCTTGTTAGCTTTTTACAAGCTAGCAAGCTCCGTGCCGCGGATACATTTAGCCTCGTCACATCAGACCCGGTCAGAGTGGACCACATGAAACTGTTCGAATAAATTCAATAGCGGCTTATAGACAGGTGCGCTCAATAGTCCGGAAAATACGGTATGTCAAAAATGTATTTCTCTTTTATTTAAGTATCACTGAGCTACTGAATTTATGTCCTTAATGACCTATATACAGTAATTACTCTGCTCCCAATTCACTTAACAATTGAGAGCAGGGTAAATAATTTCTCCCTTTAATTACAAAGAAGATAATCTTGATTAGTGAGTTTTAATTACTTTCGTAATAATTACTTACTCTTTGATTCTTCTTTTATAAAAACACCAGAAGATAAGTGTGTTTGGAGGATTTTTCTCCCCAAGAGTAAGCATAAGGTGCAGTATCCATAATATTTGTTGGATGGTGGTGTGATGCACGATGATTCGTTCATCTGCCAAGTTGCAGGAAAATCACACATTTCACAGTCAGATAAATCTGATAAACCTTCACAGAGTGTGGCTGGAAACTCAACTGGTTTCATTTGGAGAAAATACATAAACCAGGAATCTTCCTTCTCGTCTCTCCTCTCAGCTCCTTCAGGCCTCACCAGAGCTGATGGAGTCAGACTCGACCAGTTCAGACTGGTGGCCTCTGGTCCACCACTTCACAGGAGACCCACACAGCACTGACAGCACAGGTGGTTATCACTGCTACAGCTCCTGGTATTGATGTGATCTGGGATGTTATAAAAATAATTCTGATGATAAAAACTGAAGCGTGTTCTCCCTCCTCTTACAGCTGATGGGAATCTCAAAGATGGAGTTACGTACCAGCAGATGCAGGTCGGCCTCTCAGGGGAGGATTTATTGAATTTCATGTGTATGTTAAAGGGATTGTTTAAGTTTGACACCACTCTCATCTCTGTCCATAAAATACAAAGCTGCAGCCATGAGGCGGTCAGCTCAGGACTGACTGGGGAAACATTTAGCCACTATTTACCATCTGGTACAAAACCCTCTGTAAAACTACAACTTGTTTTGTACGATTTTTCAGGGGATCATCGAGGAGCTCCTGCAGGAGAACAGCTACTATGAAGCAGCTCACAGCAGGTGTGACCCTACAATACACACTCATAGTTTACTATGCTCGCACACATTAGACACATGCTCCAAACTGAGGCGTTAGGCATGATGTAAACCCTGTTTTAAAGTCGTAAATGAGTCATGATTGTCACAGAAAAAATGTAATTGTCATAATTGAAAGATATTAGTCTCCTAGGATCAAATTCAGAGATTCTCACTGAGTGGAAGTCATAAAAGCAGTAAGATGAGATAAGATAAGATAAGATGAGATAGTGCTTTATTGATCCCACAATGGGGAGATTGTTTTATCAGGGATATTTTAATCACGAGTGTTAACAGTGCGAGCTATAGCAGAACAGGTTTTCTGATGAGGATAATGTACAAAGTTGGAAAACAAGTAAAAGGTGTACCACGAACCTCAGCAGTTTGCCAAACATGATTGTAAATAAGAAATGGAGTACATTCATATAGCGCTTTCTTGACCTTAGCTAGGTCCCAAAGCACTTTACAAGGCAACTCATTCACCCACACAATCACACGCCAATGTCTACCGAGCTGCCATGCAAGGTGCTAGCCACCATTGGGAGCAACTTAATTCATACTTTCCGCGTACGCATGGGGGCGTTGGTGCGCGAGGGTCCGCGTAACATAAATCTCATCATCGAACACGTCAGCACGAGCGGACAGGTGCAGACAGGTGCGGAGGCGTTCGCGTGCACTCAAAAAATGTGACCGCGTCGCCTGGGCATGGAGGGCGCGAGTAACTGCGCATGTGTGGAAAATCAAAATATGCACTGGCATATCAACATGGACGCCTTCGAGGAGAGGCTTTGCGAGGAGGTTCGCCGATACCAAAACCTTTACAACACGTCTTTGAGGGTGGTGCGTGGCGCGCATCTGCCAGGCGCACTAGCCAGCTGCAAAATGAAGTATGAATTGAGCGCGTCTGCAGTCCGCTAGTGGCGCGTGCCCCCTTTGCGGAAAGTATGACTTGGCTGAATTAGGATTCAGTGTCTTGCCCAAGGACACTTTGACATGTGGACTGGAGGAACCGGGGATCAAACCTACAATCTTGCCATTCATAGGCGACCCGCTCTACCACCTGAGCCACAGTCGCCCTCATTGTGCATAAAGACAGTGAGGTTAGTGAAAAAGAAAAACACTAGAATGAAAGTGAAAAGCATGAAAACAGTGTTTTTACAGTGCCCCTGGCTGTCACTGAAGCAGCACCATCCTATCTCAGTATTTCACATGAAAAAGATATCTCCTGAACTGAAAATAGTCTATTTAAGTTGGGAATAAATATCATATTTTATGTGGCTACTTTTTATTTCAGGGTAACAGAAAAGAAATGAAGAGAAGAGGAGACACAGAAGCAGCTGGAGACAGTGGAGAGGATTTATTCACATCAACAATGATGTGGATGCTTGAAGTGTAACCAGCCTTAATTCAAATCATCTTCATACATAGTGTATACTTTTAACTCTTTAACAGTGCTATGTAAAATGTAAGAATATGCATCTGTGGTTCTCAGGCATGTCTCTTTTTGTACAAATGTGATGTGACTGTGTGATCCTCCAAAGATAATTGAATCTGCTTGTCTGTGATGAAGCTTGATACCTAGCTACAAGTTTGAAATTTAAAACTTGTGACTGATTGAATTAATAAGAAACCTCTCGGATCAAAGGGAACTGGCCTGTGATGTGCATGAGGAAACCACACAGGCAGAAACAGCCGTGGGTTTTATCTGTGCTTGTTTTGTTTTCCACGTCTTTCTGAGCATTTCAGATTCTCAGGACCACACTCAGCGGTTTTACCTCCTCGCTGCAGGACTGCAGGTCACAGCGTGTGTGTGTTTTAAGTGGCTGCGAGCCACAATTTCCTCGTTCACTGTAACTTTCAAAGAGCTGATAAGAGAACTTTGCCTCAGTTCAACACATTACAACGTTTTACTGCTGATGTGGCAGAAACCAGGTCAAAAGATTTTTCCACTTGTGGTACACTTCATCAAAACACACTCAGAAACACAGCTTTCAGTATATCGAACATTTTAAATGTACTTTCTGCCTGTAATTCATATTTTTATTGTAACTTTAACAGCTGACAGTCGAGAATAAGCTTTCTTGTGCACTTTCATCCAAAAGGGATTAGTCAGTATAATGTGTATAAGAAATATTAAACTATACAATAAACAGTTTGATCTAGACAATGTCTGTTTGTACTAATTTCTCACATTGACATAAACAGGTTGTAATCTTTTGATGTACTCAACTTAAAATGAGTAAATTGTGTATAGAAAAGTGATGGGAGACATATTCAGATGTTTTTTACTTAAGTAACAGAAGTTAGTTATATATATTTTTTAAAAATTCAATTAATAGAAAAAGTCTGGCTGTTAAAATAAATACAGAAGTATTAGTAATTAAAGGTAACACAAGTAAAAGTACTGTAGTTCAGCTGGAAAATGAGCTTTTAATCATTTGTATATTTAGATTGCATTTTCATCAGCACATAGGCAACATGTTACTGTTGTAACTGATGCAGATAAAGCAAGATTCAAAGGAATCATTTTAAAACCATTTTTCACACAAACCTTGTCATTTTTTGCTTTCGCTTCATCCTTTCTTTTAATACTACAATCCACAATATAAAATCAAAAGTAACAAAAATAAAAGTACTTGTAATATTATTACTATTTTTCTTATATTTAAATTGTAAATACTCTTTCATCAACACATAGGCAGGATTTTACTGTGGTGACTGATCCAGTAAAATACATCTTTTTAAAAAAATAATAAAACTATTGTTTGTTCTACAATAAATAATGTCAAAAGTGTCACAAGTAAAATTTGCTTTTAATATTGTTAGATTTTTTACATTTAGATTGGAAACACTCTTATCACCTCTTAAATACTAATATGAGTTATAAAACCTGTTTTTTCCTCAGTCTGTGGTTGGGGGTTTACAGCGGAGAAAACACATGATATCTTTATCTGACATGCTGTAGAAGCAGGAAGTTGCATTAAGTGTAAAAACTCATTTCAAAAGTGTTTACAAGTTTTACTTCAGCACTGTACTTGTATAAAATGACTTCCCACCACTGGCAGCGATGGAGGTTCAAATGCAACATGAACCTGTTTTTAATTTAATTTGTTTGAACAGGGTCAGATCCTAATGGTTAGTTGCACAGTTTCATTTAAATTTCCATGCTGACAGCATGTGTCCCCATGTCTTTATATTTCCAATCTGATGTAGACTGAGGTTAAATATGAAATACGTGATAAGTAAAGTGTCTCTGATGCAGCTCCTTATGCTCCATATTTTAAAGATTCATTTAACAGATCAGGAGATGATGAAGGTTTAAATTATTTACTGTGCAGTTCCTTACAGGATCAACAGGGGGCAGTATGAGCCTTACTTTCATAAGAAGCCGATGTGACCCTAAACAACCCCCCGGCCTCATTAAATGAAGCACTGCGGAGGGAAAAACTAGACCCAGCAGCTTCAGTGGAAACACCAACCAGCAGAAGGAAATTCAATACACACGACTTTAATAGAGCAACACAAACATATGAGATGTGAGCTGTTTAGTGACATCACAGATGAAACCAACATGAAGGATGATATTCTGCCATACACTGAACATGGACATAAAAATGAGATTGTTTTTCCAGGTTGAAACATTTACAAAATATGTAAAAAATAAAAATCCAGACATGAAAATTGTTGGAACATTTACAATAGTAGGCACATGTGAGTTTTTAACAGCACACAGGATGTTTGTACAGCTGCTAACAGATTAGTTAGTTACAAAAACACGTTTAAGCACAATTCTCATTTCATGTTCTGGTTTGAGATATTTATTAATATTTGTTAGAAGTTTGATATGTACCACTTTGTTTGCTAAGCTGTCAGACCACATTTCCCATAATCCATCATTTCTCTCCTATGTTTCTCTTTGATTTCCCACAGTGCAGCTTTTAGAAAATTCATCATACATCTAAGAAAGTGGCACATCTTCAGCCATGTGAGCAGTTCTGTGAGGATGTACCATAGACTGTAGATAGAAAATGGACGAAGCAACCGGGGCTCAAAAATGAGGCAGATGATGAAGTGCAAAAAAAGTGCAATGCTCCCAATGGACAAAAATCCTCGTTTTCAATCTTGAAATACTCTTTTCCACAAGTCATTCAGATGTCATTAGTTAAATTCAACCGTTCCTCTCAGTGATGTGATCCATCTGAAATTCATCTCATCATTAAGGAGATATTAGGCTGAGAGAGGAGGGAGATTTAGGGCGTGGTTAGTTTGACAGCTGTGGTGTCAAAGGAGAGCAAACAACTTCAAACAACCAACATGGCGACGTTCAAATGCCAAACTTCTGAGTCCACAAACCAACAGGTGATGTCGCGTTAGCTTCATCCATTATATATACAGTGTATGGGCTGTATATAGACTGTATATATATGATACAGTCTATGGGACTTATGCACAGCAGTGCTTCGAGCTAAATGCTAACATGAGCATGCTAACACATTCACAGTGACAAAATTCACAAGGACATTTTTAGCTTTAATTCACCATCTGAATTTATTCCCAAACATATGTTAATTAGCAGATGTACAGCTGAGACTGATGGGATTAGTCTTTTTGTCTACTTGGTCATAAATTTATTGGATAATTACGTGTTTGACCTGATGAGGGCGCTACAGGTAAACATGGTAACAAACACTGTTGGAGAAAATGTGTTCATACAATCTTTATCAAACAATGACAAAAAAAGTATTTTCAGTATCAACAATATTTAATATTCAAAATGCTTTATGACAAAGTGGAATTACATTTTCCATTTAAAAAGTGGAAGAATAATATATAAAGCAAAGTATTATTTATTAGCTGATGACAGGGCTGCCAACTTCCAGCTGCCAGTTGGAGTGAGATTCAGGGAAGGTGTCCAAGGATGAGGAGGTGGAGAGGAGCTGTTATGATAACTAACACTTATAAATATTAATTTAATTTAGTAGTCACTTGGCTGAACAACCCAGGAGAAGAAATGGACTAAAAAATCCAAATAAATAATTAACAGTAATGATCAGCCTGAATCTGCCCTCGGTGCTCCTGACAAAATCTTTTCATTAGTTTATTTATGATTATTATTCTGATATAATTTATCAAACTAGAGGGACATATGGTGCAATAAAATGTGTTTTTATTATTACCTGGCTACCAGCTGCCACAGTTACTTTAATGATTAGAGGTGTCACAGAGCTGGAGCCTGGGAAAAATCTCCCTGATAAAAAACTGACATGGTGGAAATAGTCAAACAGATTCGACTTCTACCAACGCTAACATAATAATATTGCAGGGATGGAGCTCAGACCTCCACCTGAGGACTGAAACAAATAATTTATTATGACCAATGACCAGTGCTGTCCTCCATGTTGGGGATAGTAAAAGTATTTAACAAAGTGGCTGATCTAGTAATACACTTGATGTTCATATGGATGCTCAGATATGAATCCTACAAAATCCTACACACACAAACAGACGTTACTTTGCGTCGCACGAGTTGAGAAAGTTCTAACTTGAGCGAAAAACTTGAAAAACATCTGCGTTGGGATTCTGTCCCCCGTCTCCGAGGAGAAGAAAGACAGGACGAGCTTATCGTCACTGTCTGTGTCCGTCCACAGCTTAATGACACGACTCTGACTCTGGATAAAACCAAGAAGGGGAGGAGCTTCCTGCTGTTTCTGGGTCTTCTACAACAGGTATAAGGAGCAACACGTGGGATCTCATTCATTGTTGATGATGGAAGTGACGGTCGTCATGGTTTCCAGGAGTATACAAAATTCACTTAGTATGTCTGGTGTGAACACAGCTTTACTGAATCTCATCAATCTGACCTGTTACAGACTGTCTCCATCAAAGTGAAGTTGTATTTGATGTACACGAGGGTCTGCGTGACATAAATCTCGTCATCGAACACGTCAGCAAGCACTTGAGTGGACATGAGCAGACAGGCGCGGAGCAGTCTGCGTGCAGCTCAAAAAATGTGACTGGTCCTGGGCGTCTGGGCGTCTGGGCGCGGAGGGTGTGAGCAAGCAACTGCGCATGTGTGGAAAATCAATATATGCACTGCGCTTACACTGGATTATCAACATGGACGCCTTTGAGGAGAGGCTTTGCGAGGAGGTCCGTCAGTACCAAAACACGTCTTTGAGGGAATACAAAGACACGTGTGGCGCGCGTCTGCCAGGCGCACTAGCAAGCTGTAAAAGTGAAGTATGAATTGACCGCGTCCACGTCCGCAGAGCGCGTTGGTAGTCCGCTAGTGGCGCGCGCCGCCTTCGCAGAAAGTATGAATTGGCCTTTAGTCTGTGTCTGCACCTTGGTGAACTAAACACAAACCGAACCGTCTGTGGAAAACTCCTGGTCTGAGTTCTGACCCCAGAGGTGTGAAAGTTGGCAACCCTGGATAATTAAAAGTTTAATAACTTCTTTTTGCTCTAAAACAATCGAGCAGATTTGCAGTAAACTGCACCACAAAGAGTTTTGACATCCACTGAGCAACAAGCTGAAACATACAATATTCAATTTCATGTAGTTATTTGTTATAAGTTCCTCATTTCCTAAATCAACTCGGCTACATTATAGTTTGTGAACTTTGTTGAAAACAATCATGAAGACATTCAGCCTCAGGAATAAAAAAAGTTTTTGCTTTTCCCTTTTCTTTTTACACAGCTGGAGCAGAATTTACATGTCAGACAAAAACTGTAGATTTTGACAAATTATTGTATAAAAACCTAAAAAAAAATCCTCCATCCATTCCATATGTTTATTTTTTTCTATATCTAATCCTAAATGTGTTATTTAATGAGGTAAAAATTATTCCATGTGATATCTCATGCAAATATAAATACAGTAAAAACCAGATACAGGAGAGAACGTGGTTATGAGGCGGCCACGTTGCAGGGTTTATGAAAATGGAGATTAATTCAAACATTACTGCATCATTCTCTGTCTCCTCCAGGATTTGAGAAATTAGCTTTTCCTTCATCGGGGACATTGTTAATGTGGAACTGAATCTCTTCTTTAAATGCTGTCTGCAGATCGAGCTCTGTGAGTTCACTGAGGTAAGACGCTAGAAACCCTCTGAACTGCATCTGTACTTTTTATATTGTTAGTGATTCTCTCGGAGAGGAAGAAAAAGTTCTTAATGCAGCTTCAGAGTAAGGAGTCGGAGTGCTGTGAGGAGAGGGAGTGGGTGTGCTGACCGCTGACTGACTGCTGCTGCTGACCGCTGACTGACTGCTGCTGCTGCTGCTGCTCCAGGTTCTGCAGATCCTCCAGCATCTCCTGGATCAGCGGCGGCATCGAACCCGGGATCTCCATCTTCAGCGTCACCACTCGCTCAGCTCCTGGGGAAATGGACACAGACATGTTGTCAAATCCCTGCTGAAATGACACGTTAACTGACAAGCCTTTCTTGAGTTTTTATTTCTTCTAAGGGGGTTTTGCTTCATTGTTTCTTTGTTCTATCCACAGAGTATACCAAATGGATGTTTCCACCAGGTATTAAAAAATGAGGCCAATACAATACATTTCTCCACAAGTCATTCTGATGTCATTAGCTAAAGTCAACTCTTGTCCTCAGCGTCTGGTCCATCTGAAAATCATTTATCATTAAATAAATATCAGGCTTCAAAAGGAGGAAGATTTAGGGGCATAGTTAGTTTGACTGACAGGTCTCCAATGAGATAAGTCTTGAACTCCAGTCTCATACACATTGGACAGTGTCCTCAGATTCATGGATTAGACCCGCCTCCTCACTCCTCCCATCATATCCAAATACGGTCACTGCAGGCTCTGAAAAAAAACATGGCCACATTCAAATCCCAAACTCCTGGCTTCAAACCAGCAGGTGACGTCATATTAGCTTCATCCATTCTGTTCACTATGATTCTAGGTCAGGGGTGGGCAATCCTGGTCCTACAGAGCCGCTATCCTGCATGTTTTAGATGTGTCCCTCTTCCAACACACCTGATTCAAATGATCAGGATCATTATCAGGCTTCTGCAGAGGTTGATGATGAGCTGACCATTTGAATCAGGTGTGTTGGAAGAGGGACACATCTAAAACATGCAGGATAGCGGCTCTCGAGGACCAGGATTGCCCACCCCTGTTCTAGGTGCACACACAGTGACAAACAACCATGAACGCTAAGACGTGCAATTTAGAAAATGAATGAATAAGTATATTTGTGGACTGTGGGAGTGAGGTGGAGAAAACCCACAGCAGCACAGACGCACACTCCACACAGGAAGGCCCCAGCTGAGGTTTGAACCCAGAACCCTCTAACTGTGAGGTGACAGTGACGAGTACCACACTGAACTCTCAATGCATCTGGACTCACACTTACACTTAACCCACACACAGTTTACAGAGGCACAGGAGGCAGAGCATGACAAGCAGTTATCTTCTGCTAACATACAAGACGCTGCAATGAAGTTAGC
This sequence comes from Pseudochromis fuscus, assembly GCA_900323345.1. Taxonomy (NCBI): domain Eukaryota; kingdom Metazoa; phylum Chordata; class Actinopteri; family Pseudochromidae; genus Pseudochromis; species Pseudochromis fuscus. The sequence goes on from OOFC01014148.1 coordinate 36,258, forward strand.
TCATATCCAAAAGGGATATGAAGAAATTAAGAAGAAATGAAGTCTAATAGGAGGCTGCTGCTGCTCTCTGACCTTTAGCGCTGATGCTGCGCAGGTCAGTGATCTTCATGAGGGCTTTGGGGAACATGAGCGGCATGCTGGGCCGCCGCTTCCTTGAGTAGATCTTCAGCGCCTCCAGCAGCGGCTCCTGCAGCACCTCCACCTTCGACGGCTCCTCCAGGTCTTGGCGGTCTGTTCAGATAGACAGATGACAGCACTTAAACATTTAATCCACATCACGTCTCCACACATTGAAGAACAAACAGATTCAGTACCTCCGGAGACGAGGCAGATGGCGCTCAGGAGGCCGCTTTCCGTGTCGTCCATCTCCAGCGGCAGCAGCTGCCCGGCAAAGGTGAAGACCTGATCGGTCAGCGGTCCGAATCCCGCGTTGTGGATCTGAGTGCGGGTCAGGGTCAGGCCGTCAGAGAAGGTCATGGTGTCCTGGTCAGGAGTGTAGCGAGTGCTAATCCTCAGGATCTGCATGAACAGAGAAGAACATCACGAGGGGGAGGAAGATGTGATGAAGTTTGTTTAACACACAGAAGCAGAGAACAGCTGGGAGTCACTCTGCACCAAGAGATGAGGATGTGAAGGATTATCTAAGGGCCTCAGGGGGAGAATGGGTCATCTGCAAACTGTAGGGTTGGTGGTTTGATCCCGGCTCTGGCTGCCCACGTGTTCTTGAGCGAGACACTGAACCTCTTGATGTTAGCTGGCACCTTGCATGGTAGCTCTGTTTGCACTGGTGTGTGTGTGTGTGTGTGTGTGTGTGTGTGTGTGTGTGTGTGTGAGAATGGGTAAATTGCGCTCTGAGTGTGTAGTCTGTTGTTTAACATTTATCACAAGGTCACAAATTTTTTTTTTCTTGTGAACAGATTCATTTATCATTTATTCTCCAGAAACTAAAGGTGGATTTCTCAAGACAACAAGATAAATCTTCTCAAGGAGATTTCTCAGGATCACAGGGGAATTGTGGGGAGCTCTGAAAGTGTCTGGTTTATTTTGATCACAGCTGAATCCTGTGAGGGAGGATTCACAGCTGAAACACATCCTGATAATAAATACTGATTACTCTTTGATGTGACAGTTTTTACAGTTAGTTAAGATACCTTTGCACACTGGGCTGGGCTCTGATAAACTTCATGAGCAGGAAACAGAAACAACCTTTTGTTTTCTTTGGATGACAAAAGAATTAACCTGTGATCTTGAGATAACAGCAGTAAAACAATATATTACAAGCACAGCTGGCTCCTGTAGTAACAAATACCATGTTACAGTACAAACACCCACATGTGTCGTTGCATTTTATTTTCTTCTTCCAATATTTAATAAAGTAAAATGTTTAATCAACAAATGAACAGAAAGTCTCACCGTGGGAAATTAAGTAATTTGTTAATTCCCAAATAATAGGTGGAGTCTTTTTTTTTTTTCTTAACCTCAGACAGAAGACTTTTATTATTCTCACCAACACTAAATAATGTCCCTTCTTAAATAAGTATACTCGGATATTTTATTAGAGTGTTACCTTTATTTGTGTTTTTTTTATAACTGCAGTAGACTAATTGGGTCCTTTACCTTTAACCTAATACTAATTACTGTGCACTGTCCCCGATGAGTTACATGAATACAAACTTTAAACACAGACACGGCCCACTGGACTTTGTGTTTTTTATCACAGTGTCACGTATTGAAAAAGCCAAGTAACAGATAAAGTCCCAGGACGGTTCAACAGGGGAACTGTGCGAAAAATGAAACGCAGCCAAGCTTTTGATGGTACGACGCAGATGGTGATGATGTCAGATGGATTTGGCGGCGGATGATGGAGGGAGGAAGGATGAAGGAGAATAAAACATACAACACACTCTGCCATCCGTCCGATAGGATCCACAGGAGGTGTGAATCACAGAGTGAGCTGAGTGTGTGTGCACATGGGAAATTATGTTTTATTCAGGTCATTTTCCAAAGATTAAATATTTTCTGCAAATAAAACCTATAAAGATTAACTGACATGAATCAATACTTAAACATTAAACATGTGACCGCACTGATCTGTGACCTTGTGGATTGATAGGAATTTAATATGAGTCGAACAAGTTTAACTTACAATTTAATTAATTTACAGAAGCATTATGACGTGGTATGTATATAGGTCTATGTAGGTATAAGAATAATATGAATTATAACTGGCAACATGGTTAGAAATAAATATATAAATGATAATTAATATTTTAAGTAAGATATGACAAAATTCAAGTTAAAAACATTCAACATGTATCGATAAAAGGAGAGAACAGTTGATAAATTACCTATTAATGGAGAAGAGGTGGAGCTCAATAAGGTGACACTGCTTCCCACTGCTTTTTGAATGTGTATGTGGTTTGTGATCGTTTTCTTTTGGTTTATAAAATCCTATTTTTTTGCACAGATTCAAAATAAACTTAAACTCATCTCATCTCATGTTACTTAAACGAGAGTTGCGCCACCGTAACGTTGTTTGTGAGACAAAAACATGTCCGACTTCACCGATACGCTTCACAGTGCCTCATATTTTCATATTTCTCCCATTAACTGCCAGAGGGAGCCTCCTGCTCAGGTCTGTGTGAGACAGACTGAAGGTTATATTCAGAATACAGAATTTATTTTGGTCTGTGTCTGTTGCAGAGGTAGTAAACACAACGACATGTTGTTCTGAAATAACACATTTGTCCATTTTTTTTCCATGATGCCATAAAATAATGACCATGCTTGGGTTTCCTTGCTGATGTATGATGTATATACCTACATAAAAGACCAGTGAGTCCCAGCTATTGACACTTTTCTAACTCGTATCAAACTGCACTGAATTACATGAAATCATCCCACATTAAAAACACATTGTTTCTGAATCATATCGAAGCCCCTGACACAGGAGAGGAATAAAAACCTTCAGTGGTTATTTTTCCCGGACCTACCAGGATGTCGAGGCACGCCGCTTTGAGCAGAGTGATCTGGTCGGCGATGGTCAGGCCGGTGAAGCCCGGCACTCGCTTGGCGAACTCCACCACCTTGATGATGCACTTTGTGGCGAGCTCGCTGAACTTGTCCCAGAGACCGAGGTCGAGCTGGATCCTGTGGTCCGAACTGGAGTTCTGCAAACACATGGAGGTGATCTGTCAGGAGGTTGTTGTTCAGCACTGAAGAGAAGTTTAGCTTCAAGCTTTAGGAGTTTATAATTGAACATAAAACAAAATGAGTTTAAATGGAGACATTTCAAAATTCTCTGCATGTGACTAAATCTGGAAAAAAAAAATTTAACAAAAAAAAAGACATGATGTTCACATTTACCTGCATTAAAGACAATTATTCAGTTTAAAAAGCGGCAAACACAACAGTAACATAATGTCACAACAAGTTTGATGGTAAATATGATGGTAACTGAAAACATGGAACAACATCAGCATTTAATTAAAGTCATGATTGTGGAGATTTATTAATATTTATGTCTAATATTTCGAGTTGTTCAGCTGTATTTTGTCATGCTTCAAATTGTTTACTAGCTACATCCTAACTTTATCTGGACAGGCAGCACAGATGGAGATTTTTTTAGAGCTTTAAGTTTTAAAACAACTAGAAACAGAGACGGTAAATTGACGCATCCTAAAACTAATGTGGCTGAAAGAGGTTTAAAGGTGGAGCATATTTTGACCCATTCACACACTCACACCAGTGGAAACAGAGCTACCGTGTGAGGTGTTGCTAATGTCAGGAGCTACGACCTGAGCCACACAGTTCATCACCATGAGCAACAAATAATATTTAACCCACTGTTTATGTGATTATAGAAGCTTTAAAAAGACACAATCTTATTTTAAATGTAAAGATCTCTGTAATTATTTCTCTCTATTTCTATATTTTATTGTCACAGTGAATATTAGTGCAAAAGTAAAACAGAATTTGGCTTTATGCACTTTGACGACTGAGCTGATTGAAGTTAATTTGTAAGAGATAAGAAGACAAAAGATTAATGACAAAGAGTGAGCTGCTGTAATTATTGTTAAAAATCCCCAATTTTTCTTAAGTTTTAGGGTAATAAATACAAAAATTCTGATTTCTGGACTCATTTCATGTCAAAAGTGTCAAAATATATATTGATCTATAACATCTAAACAAAATATTTAATATAATTTGTACTTGTTGGAGGCTTTTAATTCAGCAAAGTAAGATTTTTTACACATTTTCACTGATATTTTTAGGGATTCTGATAAATCTCAACTCAGGAAGTTATGGATCAAACAGCTGAGCAGTACACGTGCCACTAAGCCAGTTATTTAACACTTGTTGCATTTCCTGTTGTGACTCATACTTCCCAAAATATTCATAAAACCACAACTGTGACGTGAAGCACATAAATACACCGGTAGTTATTACATAAGCTCGACTACTGTATTGTTATTAAAAATGACTGGAAGTCTGTTAGCGTGAAGAGACGCGCAGGATTTTCTGATGGACGTGCGTCACCGTTGGCATAAACGACTGCAATGCAAATTTTCCTGTTTGGTAACAAAACCAAAGCGTTCAGCGTGTATCACTGTACATCTTCACCAACAGTCAACTTTAAAGTCTTAAACTAACAGGTTTAAAAACTGTTTGTATCCAGGGGCCATCAGACTCAGATTAACCTTGACTCATATTTTAAATAGAGGTGCAATGCATTTATTTCATTAACCTGCTGAGTGTATTTTTGAATGTTGGCATAATCGATCTGTTCAGTGGTGATCATGATTTGAAGTTTTCCCCACAGCTTGTATCCCCCAGTCTTTCATGTACTATTTAATGAACTACTCTATTTATATTTATACTTACCGTATTTTCCGGACTATTGAGCACACCTGTCTATAAGCCGCTATTGAATTTTTTCGAACAGTTTCATGTGGTCCACTCTGACTGGGTCTGAGGTGACGAGGCTAAATGTATCGGCGGCACGGAGCTTGCTAGCTTGTAAAAAGCTAACAAGCTTTGTGCCGCTGATACATAAGCCGCAGGGTTCAAAGTCGGAAAAAAGTAGTGGCTTATAGTCCGGAAAATACGGTATTCATGTTTGTACTATCTCTAATTAACAGAGTCTGTTGTTTAGTTGTTGGTACTCTGTTTTTGTTGCACAAGCATTTCCACACTACCAGTAAAGGCTTTCTACTCTCTCCTGATGCAGTCTGTGTGGTACTCACTGTGGTGTATTTGCCCAGCTGGCAGAGGGAGGGGAAGGTCTCTCTGTGAGCTCTGCAGATCTTCTCCACCACCAGGCCCAGCTCTGCCGTCAGCTCGTACGTCTCCATGATGGTCATCTTCACTGCCTCCTTCCCCTTCCTCCTGTTCCTGTCATTTCTCACCGCTGGTGGGAAAAAAGTCACGACACAGGTTGTAAGATGTTTCAGGAAACAAGGGATTGAAAGAGTTTAAGTGCTGGTTTGAAATGGGCAAAAAAAAACTAAAAACAACTTTGAAAAAATATATTTCCTGCAGGTCACCACTCGATGGACACTGGATCCAGTCTAAATAATAATAAATAATGAATCATATTTGTATCGCACTTTTCAAAACATAGTTACAATTCATTTGTACAGAATAAAATATCATAAGCAGCTCATATAACAAAGCACTCTCCTTCTGCTTTGCTATAAAGTGTCAATAACTGTATTTATTGTTAGTAAATGTATTTATTTTTTATTGCACAATCACCCACCTACATCATTTACATATTGTCTGTGTGATAATACACGTGTGCTCATATTATCTTATGAAACAAAGTAAAACTGGAGTCAACTTCCTTGTTTGTTGTTCACACACATGCTGAATGAAGCTGGTGATATTGTTGCTGTGAGAAACATTTAGATTATTCCACTGACAGACAGATGTCGTCCTCTGTATTTATTTATTTATTATATTTAATCTCAGTCGCTCAGCTGGATTTTTTTCCCTGTAGTGTCGCTGTAGTTCTTTCGTTTCATTTTGTTTTATTTCATTATTATTTTACTGTTTAATGTTTCCAGTTGTATTTGATTTTATTCCTGCTGCACTGCATTGTTTGCTGTTATTTTAATATGTTGAATTGTAACGAGCTGTCTTTGGCTTTTGTCAAAACACTGAAAATTGTTTTATTGCAGCAGCAGGTTAAAACATAATCCACTACAATATGAGAAAAACAATCTACAATACACTATAAATATATTAAAATAACTATATTACAATACAAATACATCCAGTGTAATTGCATAAAACAAATGTGCACAGTTTTCAAGAATTTAGTTAGGGAAAGTGGGGAAGTTTTTTAGTTTAATTATCTATATTTAAAGGTCTTTTTCCAATTTGGGGATTACACTTATTTGCGTTGTTGCTAAGATCATGTTTAAATGTTTACTGCTTGCCTGGTAACCACACAGTGACAACAACAGAGGAAATAAACAGTAATCTGCAAAATAATCCACACAAAAAACCCACAACTCTTTGTTCTGACACTAGTTATTGCACAACATCAGACAGAGAAGAAGATGAGATGGAAAACACAAATGAAGCCACGCCACAGTCCTCGTCACTGAGCATGAATCACACTGTGAATCACTGTATGCTGTATTAATGGTGCTAATAGTTAAACATTTATGCTTCTTCCCTTTTAGTTTCCTCCTCTCTATGAGAATAAATCCGGCTTGTTTAGGTTGTTATCCACCGTGCAATTCGACCAGGGAGGTGTGCGGTTGGTCTGAAATCCCTCCTGCACCACCACATCCAAGCTAAACACACACCCAGAGTTATGTGGAAGTATTTTCAGCAGCGAGTCCTGCAGCAGGCGGCAACCTCGTCCCCACCGGACTCAAATCTAAACATCAACATGACACAAATATTCCCTGCATTTGATTTAAGGAGCTTTGCAGTGACTTCAACAAACATCCACAGGAGGCAGAGCTGATTTTAGCGACATCATTACACAAACACCTCCATCTGATTTCAGCAGGGGTGACTGCAATGTCAGTTGTGGGGCATTTTTAACTCTCTCCGCAAATAGTTTCCAGTGAAAACAGTTGGAGAGTATGTGGAGTGGAGTGGATTATCTGTTACTCCGGGAGCACGTGAAGCCACCTAACGCACCCTAACCAGGTTAAAGCCTTTCATAATCACCTCGGTAACGGTGTCAACACGTTTCTCTGCATCCCACTGACTTGGCTCAGGCAGCGACGCACATGTCAGGGGAGCTCAGGATTACGCAACAGCCGAGTCTCTGCCTGCCTTCCTCCCTCCTCCTCCCTCCTCCTCCTCCTCCGCCTCCCTCTGGATGCCCTACATCCAGTCGTCATTGTGTAAACACCAAGTGAGATCACATTACACATCGACTGGAGCGGCCAGCGAGCAGTTACATAGCATCCGTCTGTCTGCTACATGTGAGGTATTTATGTAATGTGTATGTGTGTGTGTGTGTGTGGACGAGCAGCAACAATGAGAACATGTGGATGGGTGGATCCTTCCCCAGCCGCCACCCTCAGCTCATTCCACATAACACACACACTCTCAGTTATCTAGGTCACTGCATTGCTGGTAACACCGAGTTTGACTTTGTTTCCGTCGAGGAGCTGGAGCTGCTGGAGTTCACACACAACTTCTCAATGACTCATTTTTAAATAAATATTTCAGAGTCCTGCAGCTACACCGAGGCAACAGGGAGTATTTCTGTTTCAGTAGGGTGGCTGAAACATTTATAACATTAAATATTTACCTGAAATTATTTATATAATCTTGCTGTAAACACGTTTTTATTGATTAAAGCTAAAAAATGGTTTGAAGGGAACAGTGTTTTGGTAAAACACACTTTTGTGGAAAAATGTAGCTGTGAGGGGCATAAATATATATATTTATTTGGTTTTATTTCCCTCATTTTAGCATGTTTATATCAATCTAGCAAATAAAAATCTATATGAAACCGCTGTATTATTATCGCAAAATAAATAAAATCCTAATATAAATCAAATGATCTCATATATGGTTCAGAAAAACGTGCACAGGACATGGACATAATTCATTAAGCCCTGAATAGTGTCTGCAGTTCTTTTTGTCAGACCCCCTTCAGCCCCAATAACCTCCACTAAAGGAAGTTAGGGCGGCCTGGATGCTGCCTGAGAGGCGACGCCCGGGGCAGAAAGGCCCTCCATAGACGGCTTACTGCTCTGAACACACAGTGCTGTAATAATCAGGCCACTGGCACGAATGTTTCAACATTTCTAGTAAACCAGAGAGTCTGAGAGAACTGTGAGTGTGGGTGGGCGTGAAAGGGATTACAGTCTCGAGTGGATTATTTAAAAATGTAAGTGAACTGAATAAAACACAGCATTAAAATGATAAAGGAGGTTAAGTAAAGATGGTACATCTTCTGACAGATAATATTAAAGATGGATGCTTTTCACTGTCCACAGAAAGCCCAGGTATCCACAAATGTGGCAGTTTTCAGCACTAACGGTTCCTTAAATTCTGTTTTACTCCTGTAAATAATCCCGTGCTGCTGTTTATTATCTGTTTCCAGCTATCTGTGGCTGTATCTGTTAAAATAAACAGAAAGACACTTCAAGATCTTGTGTAGTTTGAGAAAGCCCACACAAGTTTACACTCTAAAATAATAGAAAATGAAAGACATGGAACTAAATACATTATATCCTATAGATATAAATATTGCGTAATATATAGTGTCCTACTTGGACATCCCTCGTGTAATATTTAGAATATATGTTCTACAGTTATTCTATAGATATGTATTTTTTGCGTAATACCTTAAGTAACTGCTGTAACAAATCTATCTATCTATCTATCTATCTATCTATCTATCTATCTATCTATCTACACATTCTGTGAATTTGTATTTATTGTTCTGTATCTTTAATTTTATGTGTTTATTTGTTATATCATGTTCATCGACACCAAAGAAAATCCCCCGTGTATGAAAACTTAGTTGGCAAAAATGTTCATTGTAATTCTTTACTGATGCACTGTCAAAGTAAACTAAGTTGTAAGATGTAAGTAAAACTCTTACCCTGTCTGTTACTCTGCCTTCTTGGCACTAGAGTAAGAAACATACAGTCAATGCTCACACAACAAATTATCACACTCGCCTTTTTGTCAGTGAAGTGGATGATAATGATGAAAATACATAAACCAAACAGCTTTAACATTGACAGTTTATTATCAATGGACTGTGCAGCATCAGTCCTCTCTGAGTTTGACTGTGGAGACGAAGGCGCCTGGAACTGTATCAGACAATATTTAGAAAATAGGTCACATGATTGAGTTTTTGGAAAATGAACTGCACCCTCCTCCATTTTATTGTCTATTGTTTGTCATACTGTATAGTGTATATTGTCTTATGTGATGTGTTTGTCGAATTATGTTGTAAGAAGTTGTTGTGTAAAAGTGGTATACGAGTGTTTTGTCTGTTGTTTTGAAATTTTGAAAAAGAAATAAAATATTGATAAAAAAAAAGAAAAGTTGTTAGATGTGAAAACGTTCTGCAGAGATAAGATCAGGTGATAACTACAACAAACTCTATCTTCTTCTCACCTATCACAAGTATCTTAATGCAAACTTACAAAGATAACAAATGGTTCAGGCTTCGGGTAAATCACCCTCCATAAAAAGTCAGTTTCTAAATATTAAAACAATTCCCTCTTTCTTATATTGTGACTAAACAAGCCAGTAACCAGTCTTTAAAAAGCTAAACCCTGCACAGAACGGTGGTTTTCATTAGAAATCAATGCTTTAAAGATTCAGGGTTTTCACTGGATGGAAACATACTTTTTTTTTAAATTAATTCATAAGTTAGGGGACCTCCATGAATGATCTCCTCTCCTATACATTAAAGCTGGTTCCTGTGGTTTATATATGCATTTATTGCCTTTATGAAACATGCATCTGCTTGTAGAAAAACTTGTGTTAATAATTCACATTTATGACTCTCGCACTGACCGTTCAGTCACCTCCTATATCTGTCTCCTTCTGACCAAGGACATCTTCTATCTATTATTCACTATCTAATATCCACCACCTAGAATCCACAGTCGACTCTCGTTGGTATTTTCTTCTGAATCTATTCTCCCACTGTAACAGCAGATGAACCATTTTGTGGAAATTGACTGTCTAATTTTGGCTGTTACAGATGTCACTGTCCTAATTTTATACATCTCACGACTTCTGTGGGTGAATCCGGGTGGATCGGACACTCACACTCTTTGGACATCCCCGCGGCGAAGCACCTCTGCAGCCGGCAGTACTGACAGCGGTTCCTGGTGATCTTGTTGATGATGCAGTTTCTGTCGCGGTGACACGTGTACACCATGTTTTTCTGCACGCTGCGGCGGAAGAAGCCCTGCACAGACACCGCAACACGAAAGACAAGATATTAATGATTCAAGCAAACCATAGGAATGATTACTCTGGAGTCTTATGCTGGAAAAGCACCTGGTTAAACACAGGAATAAATCAGGGATTGAAGTGACACAACACAATAAACCATCCTGTACAAATGAATAAAAATATTTAATAATTATAATAAAATGTATTTATTAGACACTGAGATACTGCGACAATTGAAAAATCATTAAAGTTAAAAAAATTGGCTTTACTTATGGAAATAAGCATGACAAATAGGATTTAAATGTCTTTGTTTGTATTCTAGGGATATCAATGAATTAGAGTAAATTAGGCTGCTTTTGGATCAGGCTATATGTCAATAAAAGCAAAAAATAAGTTTTATTCTTCTAAAACCAAATAAAACCAGGATTCTGTTAGAAATTGTAGGAAAAACTCATCTACAAACACAAAAATTCAATTTCTCTCCAAAATTTCCCCAATACTTTTATTTTGGAGGAGACTGTGATGACTATGACTCAGCAGCAGGTTTTTACCAGGACAAGGGTCAGGTTATATAGCTTAGCTTGATTTTAGCTTGATTCTGCAGAAGTGTCACAGACTAAAACCTGGATTTATTGAGGAAAGAAGAAAATATTTTAGAGGAAACAGTCACCATAATAAACGTCCATCCAATAATCCACCCAATAAATATTTCACTGAAGTAAAAAATGTGAATGCTGTTAAAAATAATTACAGTAAAATAAAGGCCTTAACAATGGAAAGAAACATTTACTGTCATTGAGAAAAAACTTTCTTGTTAGTATTCAAAGTTTTATTGATTCAATTGGGAATATTGATGGATTATAATGTGTACTTTATTACTGCTTTAGGATCAAGCAACATGTTTCTAGATAGCTGGATTTTTAGCAGAGACACACGAGACTTGTACTTAAATGACACAGACTAAATCCTGGATTCTGAGAATAATCTATAACGAACAATTGTCTGGAATTGCACTGTTACTGTAATATTGACTGAACACAGGTTGTTGATACACACGTGGTTTTATCAGGTCAGACTGTGCAGTGATGTGTGTTTTCTCTGAGTAGAGATCAATAAAGTTGCTCAGCACAAATCCATCCAATAACTGTTGACGGATTTCATTGGAGAAGTGGAAAATATGACCGATCTGCGGTTAAAATGTCAATACTAACCAATATCTAAAGACCTTACCAGTGTAATGAAACCTTTAATGGCAGGAGAAAACACTGGAAAGTCAGTAATTAGTTTGACTCTGCAAAAATATAGAGACTAAAACAGACTACAATCTGGATTTACTGAGTAAAAACAGGACAAAAGATAAAGAAAAAAGATCCACAAACAACCAAAATGCCATATAATAACTGCTACTGTTAGTGGATACTATTAGTAGCTAAAGATATTTATTAATAAATTAATATAATAAAAATCCACAAATTAGTGTTGGAGATGGGGGATGAATAATTGTGACCAATCAGCATTTGAAAAATATATTTACTGGTAAATAAATAAATTACCAGTGAAGAGAAACCCTTAATGACATGAGAAAACTCTAAGTTAACTGTCTCCATAGTTGGTATTCAAAGGTTTATTGATCAAATTGGGAATATCAGGTATTATGTGAACAGACGTGTTTTTAAAAAGCTCGACTTCCAGCAGAGACTCAGTGTGACGCTCCAGAAATGTCACAGACTAACACCTGGAAACACTGACTGAAAACTGGAGACTCTGCAAAACAACCAGAATACAAACCCCTCCAGAATCCCTCAGACTAATTATTATGGAGGAAAGTGTTGTTGTAATATTGACTGAACACCGGGTGGTTGACACACATTTGATTTGTTGGGACAAAGGTCAAACCCTGTGGTTAAATCAGCAATCAGTGATATGACTGAACACACCAAACACCCTGTGTTTTCTATCAGTATATCCACTTATCCTTTAATCTTCTTGTGAACCTTGGACTTCATCTCAAAAACAAAACATCTTTATACACAACTGAACACACAAAGCAATGACATGTATGAAACAATGCCTTCATACAATGAGGTGATACTGAGAGGCAGATCAGAGACGTGTTACCTTGCAGCCCTCGCAGGCGCTGACCCCGTAGTGGTAGCCCGAAGACTTATCCTGACACACGAAGCAGGGCTTGTAAGTGCGCGGAGGTGGAGGTGGGGAGGGGGGGCTGGCGAACAGGTCGTCCGAGCTGGAGCTGGAGCTCTGGCTTCCCACTGCTGCAAACACACAACACCCAAAAACAAACAGCGGGGAGAGTGACCATGTGACATTCTGACTTTTCCAAATTAATGTCACATCATTTTATTACTATAACTCCCAGACTGTTAGGGAATTCGAGCCAATAGATGGAAAATTAACACACTTTAGGTCAATATTTTGGTCATTTGCTGGTTCTAGTTTTTAAAATATGACAATTTATTAATCTATTAATAAAAAAATATATAATATCACAGACAAAATCATCATGAGTGGCTGCTTGTTATGAAATGTTATTAAATTTAGTGGCAAACTGAAGAATGATTTCTTTCTTTTAAAACAAGATACCTCGTAGTCTAAGAGAACTATTGTACTTAAATTTAGGATGAACTGTTTTAACCACTGTCTGGATGCTTTATGTGAAACTTTGCCACAATACCAACAGGTTCCAAGAATAAAAACCAATCTGTTCTGTACCAAGAACAGTGACACAGAACAAAACATGTTATACAAACTGTATATACAGAACATAAACAGCAAGTCTTTAAACACGACATAATAAACGGTTAAATGGGATTTTAAGTGAACATATGTTAGAGCAAACAACCGCCAACACCCACAATCTCGACAGGGTTTATCTAATCTGACAAAGGGCCATATTTTTACATAAAGTTCACACCATAGAAAAAATAAATAGTATATTATCATGTTAACCTGCCTGAAGAGATAAGGCTCAGTGACCTACTTTAAATCACTTGTTAAAATGACTTTGTCTTTATATGATGTCATCTTTTTGTCTTTTATATTTAGGATTCATACGTAGTTTCTCTTTCCATCTATGTGTTGTTCTGCTTTCCCTGTATGAGCAGTTTTAATTATGCTGTATAAATAAGGTTTATTGTTAATTACACATCTATCTGATATTAGAAGATGAAACCTGTGAACAGAAGATATAATTGTAACTGCAAATATCTCAAGATGACTGTTACAACACAGTCTGATGGTCCATTAGTCCTCAGACTAAAAGTAGATATTCATCAACACAACTGTCAAGATGGAGGGTGTGTGGTGAGAAAACCACACATCACACTCATAAACTCTGTTATAACAGGTTAAAACCACTGGAGTGATGTAATGGCCAGATGATACATGAGGCTATAAATTAGCAGAGAGGTGTGAGAGCTGCTGGAGTGAGGTCATCTGAGACGAGACACTGTCCAACATGAGGAGTGAACCCTCGTTAATGTACAGTGTCCAACAGCAGAGTTCAATTAGCTGCAACCAAGAAGGCAAACGTGAGGAAACACTAATCCTCTGAGTCACTGGATGAACAGTTGAACCTATATTGAAACAGGGCTGTGACTTTTTCAAATCACTTTTAAAATGACCTGTAATTAGTTTGTTTGTGACTTTACTTCCACAGATGTTTCGGTGTCGTGGTTGTTCTCTCAGGATGACTTCGCTCGCTACTGTCCTCCATGATTGGAGCAAAACAACAGATTAGCATGAGTGTAGTTTTCTGATAGGTCAGTACAACATGCAATAGGTCAAACTGACAAAAAGATTTCAAACTCCTCCAAATAATATGACGCACTTATCAAGAGACTGCAGCCTACACTGTGTATTGGACGGTGCTAACGTGACGTCACCCATTGGTCTGCGGCATTTTGAACATCTGAATGTTTTTTTTGGAGCCAGAAGTGACCATATTTGGATATGAAGGGAGGAGTGAGGAGGCGGGTCTGACCCTTGAACTAGAGGACACTACCCAATGTGTGCAAGCCTCGCGTTCAGGTCTGATTGGAGACCCGAGCTGTCAATCAAATTAACACTTTACCTCTGAGCGTATCGTCGGCGATACGTCTGCACATGCGTCTTTGGATTACCGTAATTATGTCAGAAAAATGTCAATCAGAAAAATTCAAACAGTTTCTGAGAGCTGAGATGTTACACTTTACAGAGAATATGGTGTCATTACGGTAATTTCACTATAGCGCCTCTCTCAGAAGCTGGAACACTAGCTGATTTACTATTTACTCTGTGTTGTAAGAGTGTAATAACAGTCATGATGAAGTAAGAATAGCGGAAAAACACAAAAACGGATTTTTATTTTAGAGATTTAATGAACAAAAACACTGCAACTGCGCATAAATGTTAGATTTTGCAGGTTAAATTTGAATTTGAAATCAAAATAAGCAAAGTCCAGGTGGAAATTTGGAGGCTCAGGTGGTAAAGTGGTGGAGTTTTTGGAGCCAGCATCCAGTGGCCATCGGTGGGATTTTTTCACCGAGCTAATGTAAGCTCAGTGTCACAAGCTGCTTCCCAGACTAAAGCCGAGTAATCACCTCAGAGCTTTATTTCACTGCACTCTGCTTTCTGTGCAGGGCTTTCATGTAAATCTTCACTGATCTTATCAGCCGTTATCTCCGACTCTGAGGCTGCGACTGAGTGAAGCATCCTCCACACTCACCGAAACTGAGGCATTGTGCATCTATACTTCTGCATCAGATGTAACTAAAGAGTGAAAATAAATACTCGCTCTCTCAATGTAAGACTGACCTCTCCGTGATATATCTGCAGATGTCCAGATGCAAAATGACCTACTGTAGCACAGAGTTTTTTCCCGGCTGAATGTTTCATTACACTTCATCAATCACAACACACAACCCTCCCACTCCAACACCACTTGTCAGCCCGTGGAGCCGGCCTCGCTC
>OOFC01014151.1:0-27810 GCA_900323345.1 Pseudochromis fuscus
TTATTTATGAGTTAACATACTCTGTTTCTTGTTACCAGGGCAACAGATTGAAGAGGCCATGTTTAAAAGCTACCGGAATCTATTTTGCCTTGGTAGACCTGTTGTATACAAGCGTTATACATTTAACTAACACCGTAAACAAGACATTAAACCAATTGTTTGGTACCACAATCACGCCAGACCGGCGTAGAGCATAACATTTGGAGAGACATGCGTGACTCTCACTCCTCAATGCTCTTGTCTGGGTTTTCTGTCTCACCGCACCTACGGTAATGACTCCCGACAGCAAAGATGGCGGCTGAGCGGCATTGAGTCTTCTCCTGAGTTAGTGAATTCTGTGTTGTTGCTGCGTTTTCTACTCGTCAACCAAAACTCAAGTCCACGCCGAAAAAACTCTTTTTGTAAAAGAAATGTGAGACTGTAAAGAAAGTTTTTGTTTTCACGAGGAGATAGCGACTACAGTTTTCCGTTGTAGCGGTGTGTGTGTGAGCAGCTAACTAGTCGTCATTGTAAAATGGCTCCGGTGCAGATCGGGTCAGATGGGCAGCTCGTCCCCCTCGGAGGTCCGGTTGTTTCGGGACCACAGCCTCCACAGCCCGGAGCCCCGGCCACACAGGGGGTTCGTTTGAGCCTGCTTATTGAGTTTCTTCTCCAGAGGACCTACCATGAAATTACGCTGCTGGCGGAACTGTAAGTAACGCTTAGCTTAGTAGGCCTCAAAGCTAACCAGGGTAACTGGCGGGCTAATCGGTTAGTAAACTCAAAAGAATGCACTTCTTCCAAACACTAAGATAAACAGTTACAAGCTCTGTAAGGTGGGACAAACAAGTTGTTTTCATATCAAAGAGTTATAACAAAGTAGGGAGCAGTACTGTAGGTAACTACTGTTATTTGAGGGGGCGTACAGGTAAACACATCACAAACAACACAAAAATAATCAGCATTGTAAAGCAGGTATGCACATAGTTTGATAGCCGAATTGTTGTGCCGTTGTTTAACTTGAGGGAAATGTAATAATGAAAGATTTCATCCTGTTCTTCCAGGCTCCCTAGAAAAACTGACATGGAGAGGTATGTGTTTCATCCCCTCACCTACTGAGCCATTCATTCTGTCAGGTATTTTTATTTGAACCTTTTTGCTTTCGCTTTCAACTTCTTTCATTTTCAGGAAAATTGAGATTGTGCAGTTTGCAAGTCGCACCCGGCAGCTGTTTGTACGTCTCCTAGCCCTGGTGAAGTGGGCAAGCAATGCAGGGAAAGTTGAGAAGTGTGCGGTACGTTTTGTGTACTGTACTAATATTAATGTGTGGAGGTGGATTTTTTTCATATATTGTATATGTCAGCTCATCTCTCGCCCATGATATATTTGGTAACAGATGATCTCCAGCTTCCTGGATCAGCAGACCATCTTGTTTGTGGATACAGCTGACAGGCTTGCATCCCTGGCCAGAGATGCTTTGGTACATGCTCGCTTGCCCAGCTTTGCCATCCCCTTTGCCATTGATGTACTCACCACAGGATCTTACCCCCGCTTGCCCACGTGCATACGAGTAAGTGTTAAACTTCCTTCTCTGCCTGTGAAAAATAGGCTTATCTGGGAAGAATGTGGAAGATCAAACAATCTGTCATGGATGTTTATTTATTTGATTAGGACAGTGCACATCAATCAACATTTTTGCAATACATGGCAATGTAAACAGCCCGAATTAGCACAATAGCTAAATTTCATCCATTGTCATAAGGCAGGCAATTGCAGAAAGAGCAGAAAACAGATTAACATTACAGCATGATTCACAACACAGAAAGGACACAGTTTTAACAAATAAAGTGGACAGATTTTATCCACAACAAACAACTCACAGAGGTCAGCTTGATTGTTTCTGCGTCTGTTTTTGTAGGATAAGATAATTCCTCCAGACCCCATTACTAAGACTGAGAAACAGACCACCCTGAGCCAGCTCAATCAGATTCTACGACACCGCCTTGTCACTACAGACTTACCACCTCAGCTTGCAAATCTCACAGTTGGTAAGCAGTTTTTGTACCAACATTATGGTATATTTTAACTTTGAGCCATTCTTACTTTTCACCAGTATTAAGCAGATCTTATTTTTTGCTTTTGTGTGAATTTATGCAGCTAATGGGCGTGTAAAGTTTCGTGTGGAAGGGGAGTTTGAGGCTACATTGACCGTGATGGGAGATGATCCTGATATTCCCTGGAGGCTGTTGAAGTTGGAGATTCTGGTGGAGGACAAAGAAACTGGAGGTAAGACATACACTTGTCACACACGTCCAGATTTGCCTCACACCACAGTGGATGGCATTTATTGGCTGATTGACAGTATACTTCCTTGCTTGCTTGCTTTTCCTTTTTCTTCTTTAATTTATTTGTCTCTCTGTTACCCCCATTCCCACGGCCCATCTACTTCCCCTCCTGCCACTCTGTATTGACAGATGGCCGAGCCTTGGTCCACAGTTTGCAGGTGAACTACATCCACGAGTTGGTCCAGGGACGTCTCTGTGCAGATGAAAAACCCCTACAGGACATGTACAACTGCCTGCGTATCCTTTCTTAGGCTTTTTTAATGCACACACACACACACACACACACACACACACACACAGGGATTTTGTGTATGTCTTGCCTGCAACCACTTGGCTTTTATCCCAGGCTGCTCTGAACTACTGCAGTAGGGCGGGAGTGTGTGTTGGAGCATATAGAGTATTGACTGGTCAAGCAGACAAGTGCAGCATTCCAATGAGAAACACAGCTGCAGAATTGCATCCTTCTTTGCTGCCCCTTCATTAATTCTCAGATAACACAACACCCTTTTGTTACTGACAAGGAAAGGGCTGCACTGTTCTTACTATAACCAGTCATCCTGCAGGTCATGCAAGGTGTCTTTAAATCTGTGCGGAGATGTGTCTTTCACCACCTGTTGTTTGTGTATATGTTTATGGAAAATGCAACTGTATCATTTTGTCAAATCTTGTCATCAAAACCAATTAAGTCAACATTGTTTCATGAGGCGGTGGTAATGGTGCAGAGGGTTTGTTCTGACCTGTCAGTTGGATAATTGTTGCTCGTGGGTTTGTTTTTAGTAAAATGTAGCTTTCACCCAGAGAAACAACTGCTTGTTAGTATTCAAGTTATCCTCAAAGTTCTTAATCAAACCTGCGAGTCGAGCACAACTGTGCTAATCACAATCAGTACATCTCTGCTCTGCACCCCCCTGACACACACACACACACACACACTATGGGTTGCAGTGCAGCTTCCCATGTCAAAGAGCAGTCTGTGTGGGGCACAAACACCCCTTTTACTAATGGAGTGTGTCTTAAGGATATGTGTGAGTGTGTTGTGCATCTTAATGGGAAGATGTGTACAATACTTTACCTCTCTATCCACCTGGATTGGTATTTTCCCACACTGTGTTTTCTTTAACTGCTCTGTGTCCAGACTCCTTCTGTCTGTCACTGCAGCTCGAGGTGCTCCACTCTCAGACTCTGATGCTGATCAGAGAGCGCTGGGGAGACCTGGTGCAGGAGGAGAGATATGTGCCTGCAAAATACCTCACGCTCACTGTCTGGAAGTAAGAATTTCTAAACACTCCTCACATGTATAGGGACAAGAACACTGTGTTCTTGTCATAAGAACACTCATTTTTAATCTCTTCTATCTCTTGTTTTTTTTCTTTTTTCCCCTGCAGCCAACAGGTTTTGGGCCGTAAAACAGGCACAGCGTCAGTACATAAAGTCACTATCAAGATTGATGAAACGGACGGATCAAAGCCATTACAAATATCACATGAACCTCCCCTCCCTGCGTGTGACTCTAAATTAATGGAGAGAGCTATGAAGGTATTGTCCACATGTGCATTTATTCGGATTGTTTCCGGTTTAATTTAAAGTTCAGGCCCATACGTTGTACTGTACATTTGAAATATAATAACATTTGTTTTCTCTCACTTGTTTAGATTGATCATCTGTCAGTGGAGAAACTTCTGATTGACAGCGTGCACGCCCGGTCCCATCAGAAGCTGCAGGAACTGAAGGCCATACTAAAGACCAGCAATCCCAGTGACAACTGTAGGCTTTGACTTTTAATATTCAACACTAAAAAAACATATTGTGAAGTTTTTTGTTAGTGAAGCCATTGAATCCTCTGTTGACCCACAACAACTTTAGCCTTTACTAGCATTAGCATTTTTTTGATGCAGAAAACATCTTTTTAACCTTGAAAAATTTATGAAAACACAATTTTAACGGTCTTGACGAGGAAGAATTTCACATTCAAACCTCCCATGAGTTCAGAGAGTTGTTTTCTTTCACGCAACCCACATTCTCCTTCTGTCACCTCTTATCTGTAGCCATGCTTTTGAGTCATTTGACGCACTGAAAAGGCAAATTCAAGTGTGTGTCTGTTTATTTCAGCATTCATCGAGACCGCTTTACCCACACTCGTTATTCCAATACTTGAACCTTGTGGTCGTTCGGAGTGCCTACACATTTTTGTAGATCTGCACTCTGGCATGTTCCAGCCCATGCTGTATGGATTAGGTAAGCAGAAGGAAATACTAACTCATAACTATACTTTGTGATTTTTGTGTGTGTGTTCAGATTATGTTTATATAAGGGTTTGGTTTTGTATAACAGCAAAGGAATTAGAGGTCTTAGTGAATTTAGCTCTAATAATATAAATTCCTACTGTTTCATGCTCAGCTCCGTGAACATAAACCCTTGATATCTTCTCTTTGTAGATCAGTCTATGCTGGATGACATTGAAAAAACCATCAATGATGACATGAAGCGCATCATATCTTGGCTTCAACAACTGAAGTAAGTTGACCTCAAATAAATAGATATTTGCAGCCGGCAGCGTGAAGTGTTTGTGAGAGCATGAGCAGTTTAGATCACAGTTATGGAGAGCAAAGTGTCAACAGTAAGAGCCAGTCTGACGCCTGCTTCAAGCTTGTCAAAACTGACTAATTGCTGTCAGTAGCAACACTTGGCTATGAAGGTGGGATAATAAGTGTTGAGATGAATTGCCTGTGCTGTGAGAGTCTTGTGCTCGTGTACATTTGTTGGGATAGTGAGTATGAGCTCGGAGCTTCCATGGAGAGGCTGAGTCTTTTGTTTCTTTGTGCTGTCAGGTTCTGGTTGGGGGAGCAGCGCTGTCGACAGTCTGTGAAACACCTTCCCACTGTGTGCACTGACGTCCTTCACCTCTCCAACTTAACGTCTCACCCCGTTGGCAACTTGTCCAAACACAAACTCTTCATCAAGCTCACCCGTCTTCCACAGTATTACATCGTGAGTTCCTCAGCCAACACGTTACTGAAAGGGCCTATACGGATTTTTTTCTAACCCTCAATTATGGATTTTTTTTCCTCTCTTTGCTTTTTTTTGTAGGTGGTGGAAATGCTTGAAGTGCCGAGCAGTCCCACAGCTTTGCAGTACAAGTATTCTTTCCTGTCAGTGTCTCAGCTGGAGGGAGATGACGGACCGATGTGTGCACAGCTTCTGCAGCATTTCAAGCCCAACTTAGAACACCTCGTTCAGGACACCACAGCAGGGAGAGGGGTCCGACCTGGGACTAAGAGAAAGGTAGTTGGACAGTTTCATCATCAGAACTGAATGTGGGTTTCTTTGCAGTTTAATGGATATGGTGCTGGTGTAGAGGTTGCAGCTCCGGTGTAGGTCTTGCAGCTCCACATATAAACTGAATCCCTTAGGATACATTATTTTCTCTTTGTTATTCCAGATTTCTGGAGACCAGGGTGACCCAGAGCCAAAGAAGCCTAAGCGGTCTGGAGAAATGTGTGCCTTCAACAAAGAGCTGGCTCACCTAGTAGCGATGTGTGATACCAACATGCCTTTCATTGGCCTCAAAACAGAGGTAAGCCAAAATACTCAGATTTGAATCCCTGTTGTGTGGCTTAGTTGAAAACAACCCCGATCTTGAGGTTTCCAAGCTAATGCTGCATGTCTCTCTGTCTGTCTTCGATTAGCTGTCCAACATGGAGATTCCAAATCAGGGCGTTCAAGTGGAGGGAGACGGCAGCAGTCACGCAATACGTCTACTGAAGTAATACACACAGTCACAAACGCACTATGCCTTTATACACACAAATCCTTTTTGTTGAAAGTGTTATACGATGCCAACTGTTGTGACTCTACAGTGTGTTGGTTTTATATTCTTTTGCAGAATTCCTCCTTGTAAAGGTGTAGGTGAGGAGACCAGGAGAGCTTTAGAGCGTTCCCTGCTGGACTGCACCTTCCGCCTGCAGGGCAGAAACAACCGGACCTGGGTGGCTGAGCTTGTGCTGGCCAACTGCCCTCTCAACAGCACACACAGCAAAGAACAAGGTGCACACCTTTTACAACATGTTATTTATTTACTAACTCATTCAAATAAAAGATCTGCCCTTCACATGAATAAGGGAAACAGCATCTTCCTGCAGCTTCTAAATGAGTCCATCTGTCCCCTTTACCAGCCTCCACGCGGCATGTGTACCTTACGTATGAAAACCCTCTGTCGGAGCCGGTGGGCGGGCGCAAGGTTGTTGAGATGTTCCTTAATGACTGGAATGCCATTAGTCAGCTCTACCAATGTGTTCTCAACTTCTCTCGTGCACTGCCAGGTAAGTGCACGTTCATCTGAAACACCAAGACCTCCTGTATTTCCCAGGTTTATTTTATGAATGTCACCAATAACAAAAAAAGAAACGCACCCATCTCATAAAGCCCCACGTTGTGACTTCTCCCCTCCAGAGATGCCGTCTTACCTGAGCTTGTTCTCAGAGGTGCGGCTTTACAACTATCGTAAACTGGTGCTGTGTTACGGCTCCACCAAGGGCAGCTCCGTCACCATCCAGTGGAACTCCAGCAGCCACCGCTTCCACCTCGCCCTGGGCACCGTGGGGCCCAACTCCGGCTGCTCCAACTGCCATAACATCATCCTCCACCAGCTGCAGGAGATGTTTAACAAGGGTCCAAACGTGATGCAGCTGCTGCAGGTACACAATAATTTCAAAGCATTCAAGGCTCCGCTTACATGTGTTCATGTGAGAATATGGTCACAGTGAAATGGTAGCATCCTTATCTTCAAATGTGATATTATTTCTGAGACACTGGGGATTTAGATCAAATAAACGTGACTGAGTTTCTTGCAGTACCATAGATTAGGTGTATGGTGCTACTGAGCTGCACACACTTGTATCATCAGTAGGAGAAGAATAAAAGTCAGAAATCTGACCCCAACCTTCAAACACATTCTTTGGATTTCATCTGGTTAAAGTTAAAACAAACACACACTTTCTTCTGTGGTACTGCGCTGCTGGTTACGCACGCACCGTAAATCACATTTTATTGGATGCATTTATGTAACTGCCCCCAAGTGCAGAATGAGTCACCAAAAAAGACTTTCTATTTTACATGAACAAAATATAGAGGCATTTTGATGTACAAATACTTTCTTAAAAAAAGTAGTAGTAGTAGGTAAATGTAACTTTGTAATCCCTGTGCTACATTCTCTATTTCTCTACATTGCCTCCATGTGCAATCTGCTTTTTTCTTTTTTTTTTAATGTAACATTTCTTCTTTGTCTCTCCAGGTGCTTTCTGACACACAGGCTCCCCTGAATGCAATCAACAAGCTACCAACAGTGCCCATGCTTGGCCTCACCCAGCGCACCAACACGGCCTACCAGTGCTTCTCCATCCTGCCACAGTCACCCACACACATCCGCCTGGCGTTTCGAAACATGTACTGCATCGACATCTACTGCCGCAGCCGTGGAGTGGTAGCCATCAGAGACGGAGCCTACAGCCTGTTTGATAACACTAAGATTGTGGAGGGTTTTTACCCTGCTCCAGGACTCAAGGTACGCTAGGCCTACAGGCGTAGTATTGATGTAAAGAGTTTATGCCAGTGTGTGTATGTATGTATTTATGTACAAGTACGCTAATTTAATAATACTTAATCATCATATTTCTCTTGGTAAGAACTGTCAGTACCTTTTTCTAATTTGCACAACTAAAGAACATCACTGGATTTCAAAAATAACTAATTCAGTTGTACAGTTTTATGATCAACAACTTAAACATTTTGCTTTTCATGTCATTTCTTGTCCTCCCGCCCTCCCTTTTTGTAGACATTCCTGAACATGTTTGTCGACAGCAATCAGGACGCTCGCAGGCGCTCCGTCAATGAGGATGACAACCCACCCTCGCCTGTAGGCGGAGACATGATAGAGAGTCTGATAAACCACTTACAGCCACCACAGACCGTGAGGGGCGGTGCGGGAGGTGTATATCCACCCCTCACTTCACCGCCACCGAATTACCACGCTAATGTAACCCCCTCGCCATCCATGATGCCCACCCAGTCACCAGGTAATTAGATGTGCGACACTTTGGTGTTTGTTCATGGATGTGTGAGTAAATGTCGCGCTGAATTGTTTGTTTCACCTCAGCTTGTTAAGCTGTCATACAGCATCGTGAACACAAAAATCATTGTTTTCTGAGTATTTATCACGTTGCTGTCATCAGCCCCGCCGCCGACTTATGTATGTGTTGCAAGAGCTTGTTGTGTGTATGTCGGAGAACAACCATGTGTGCCCATTTTTATTTTGTGCAACCATGAGATCAGTTGTGTTTCTTTATGCAACATGTACACACCTCACAGCCAAGAGGAAACAAAGCATGCATTTGGTTCCTTCCATTCGCCTCCATCTCAGCCCACCAGCCAGGGACCACAGCCCCTCCGCCCAGCTTTAGCTTGTGTGCACATGAGTGTGTGTGTAAGGAGTAGTTGTCATCCTTATAGTCTGATGAGGTCTTTGATATGTGTGTGTGTATGTGTGTAGGGAACATCCATGCCTCTGGCTCCCCTAGTGGAGCTCTGAGGGCACCTTCTCCCTTCGGGCCCACCCCGTCTCCATCTTCTCTGGGCATAGCCATGGGCCAGACCAGCTTTGCCAGTCCCCACGGTAAGAGGCAGGGTGGTAATCCTGCTCTGGTGGGGAAAGGGCTGGAACGGGCTGAAGCGAACACCCTCACCGGGCACTTTGTAGGCTGCAAACATTAGCAAGCGACAGACAAATGACCTGTAAAGCGTGGGCACACAGTGGTCTCTTTATATGACTGTATCTATTGTTCTACGTTAAGTCCTGCTATGTGGCTGATGAGTGGCTCTCCCTCGCCTTAGGTGCTTTGGATCCCAGCTCTCCGTATGCCATCGTGTCTCCGAGTCATAGAGGCCAGTGGCCGGGCTCACCCCAGGTCTCAGGACCTTCACCTGGGGCAAGGATCCATGGCATGTCCCCTGGTAACCCTTCACTGCACTCACCTATTCCTGACCCTCACTCTCCACGTGCTGGGACCAGTGAGTGCTGCTTTTTTTTTTTTTGAACTGTTGCCTCATGTTATTTTCATCCCCTGACACTGAGGCCAGTACTGATACAGGTGTCTTGTTTATGTCTCTCTGTCTTCGGTTTAGGTTCACAAGTCATGCCCACCAGTATGCCTCCACCCCGCAAGCTACCTCAGCGCCCCTGGGCTGCCTCCATTCCCACCATCCTCACCCACAATGCCTTGCATGTGCTTCTGCTCCCCTCGCCCACTCCCTGCCTGGTGCCAGGTCTGGCAGGAAGCTACCTATGCTCACCCCTGGAGCGCTTTTTGGGTTCAGTTATCATGAGACGGCACCTACAGAGGATCATCCAGCAGGAGCCCAACGTTAGTGTCTCAAAACAGTCATCCCAGAAAATTTCTGATTACGTTATTTGTCCTGCAGTACAGTAACCAGCCCTTTTCTGTCACCTCTCCTACAGTTATCTATTGTTAACTCCAATGAGCCGGGGGTCATTATGTTCAAGACGGATGTGCTCAAGTGCCGCGTGGCTCTCAACCCGAAGAACTACCAGACGCTGCAGCTCAAAGTCACTCCAGAAAACACAGGTCCCTGGTCCCAAGAGGAGCTTCAGGTGCTGGAGAGGTTCTTTGAGACGCGTGTAAGTAAAAGCAGCATGCACATTGTGTCTAGTAGTAAAATAATGTACAGGATTGTGCCTTTAAGTCTGTTCATGGGAGAACCTGCACCCGTTACTGTTATTAATGTATCCCTTGTCGTCCTCTTCTCCAGGTTGCTGGTCCTCCCTTTAAATACAACACTCTGAATGCCTTCACAAAGCTCCTGGGGGCACCCACTAACATCCTTAGGGACTGTGTACGCATCATGAAGCTTGAACTGGTGGGTAGCTCCTTTTATTTGAAGGGTTGTTTATGAGACTCATTTGTTTATTCGGTTGTAAAATGTAGAAAAGATCTGGAAAAACACTGATAATTTAAACAATCGTAATGGGACACAGAACATATGCCCTGATGATGCATGTTCGATGCAGAATAAATAAGTTTGCCTTTTCCCTCCCTGCAGTTCCCTGACCAGGCGGGACAGCTGAAGTGGAATGTCCAGTTCTGCCTCACCATCCCTCCCAGTGCTCCTCCCATCGCCCCTCCCGGCACCATCGCGGTGGTGCTCAAGTCCAAGATGCTTTTCTTTGTAAGTCTCGGCACATTAACCGTTCTGCGAGCAGGACATGAGACATACACCTGTGGATATTTGAAACAACCTGTGTATTTGCTCTGTTTTACACCACAGCTGCAGCTCACCCAGCGCATCCCCGTGCCCCAGGAGCCAGTGAGCATTATCGTGCCCATTGTCTACGACATGGCCACGGGCCTCACTCAGCAGGCCGACATCCCGAGACAGCACAGCTCCTCTGGGGCTGCAGCGCTCATGGTCTCTAATATCCTCAAGAGGTTCAATGAGCTGCATCCTGCCAGACAGGGTGAGACTCAGCACTCCCAGCTGATGAACACTGAATAATTTACAGGATCAACTGATACCAACTGAATATTCTGTTCTCAAGAAGACATTATGCAAAACGAGTGTTGCTAACTCTATTTTTTCCTCCCAGGTGAGTGTACCATATTTGCATCTGTTCACGAGCTGATGGCCAGCCTCACTCTCCCTCCCGGCACGCGTCAGTAGAAACAACAACGCTCAAACTCAGCCGGGGTCCCTTTAAGACGGAGAATGGACCGTCCCTGAGCTGCGTCCCAAGATGTCAAAATGTGTCCTCTCTGCATCTTCAGCTGCTGGACTTTAGACCTGATGCAATATAGATGATAAGGAAGAGAGTGGAATATGTGCATTTGTGGACCACAGTCTTTGTTCTTGATAGAAACACAAGATTTACCATTTAGGTAGATTGTGGAGCAAAGGATGACATTCGATGCAAAAGGATATAAATGTTATTTTTCCCTCCAGGTGCACTTGTAAACAAGATTATCTATTGAAATTAAGGTTGTTTACGAAAATATGTATATTGTTGTATATTTGAGTGTTGAAAAGATTCAGGTGAGTTAGATTTTTTGCTAGAGCCTTGTCTTCTTTTTTTGTTTCTTTTTTTTTTAAAGCCAGACTGATACATTGTTGTAGTATCAGGAGATATTTTCCTTAGCACACTATTTAACTGTCCTCTTGCCTTTATTTTCTCAATACCTCTGTATTTTTATTTCAAACTTTCACTTTGGATACTGTAAAACTGTGACAAACTTTATAAGCCAGTTGTATTTTATGAAGACACATTGTGAGTCTTGATTGAGGAATTTGAGACTTCTTGTCTGACTTTGCTATTTAATAAACCAAGCCCGGAGTTGGTTTGTGCTTTGAAGATCTTAGACAAATGTACATGAAGTATCAAAAGTAAAGGTACTGGTTTTCACAATGGCCACTTTTTGAGTACAGTATATAATGATTGAAAAGTTGAGAGTTGTGGTGTGGAAGTCCTGATGCCACCACTGGGCTGCCATGATGCAATCTAACGCCCAGATGATGTCAGTGGCAGCCTCCATTAAACTGCTCATGTGGGACTTCTGACTTTCATATGTTTATATCTCAGTTGTATGACCCGTTTATTTTGAGACACTCCCATAGAATCATTAGTTTGGTAATGACCTATCTTTCAATCTGTATTTTGACCAAGGATTTCCTAATGCAGCTAAAATGAATTAAATTTAAAAGTAAAATTGAAACAAGAGTGGCTGTGATTAGGCAATTAGTTCACAGGGAGAAAGTACATCTGCAACTCTTGCTAATCAGGTTATAGTGCGGATCATTTCCTCAACTCAGTTTTTCAGATGTGAAGATTTACTGGAGTTTATGTAATTAGGCTTTAGGAAGCCGTGGTGGATATTTTTCAGTGTATTTGATACATCAACTGAAAAAATTGGAAATCATTCAACAGTGAGAATGACAGTTGCAGCCTTAAAAATGTGCAAGAGTAAAAAGTATAAAAGTAAAATTAAGATAATTTAAGTAAAGTATGTGAAAATTTTATGTAAATCTACTTACACTGAGGTCCTGCTGTGTGTGTGTGTGTGCGCGCGCGGCATTGTTAGATTAAACCTGCAGGAAACACCTCTGCTTCTTTATGTCTGCATCCTCACCAGGCGATGCTGAGATCCTCATCCTTAAAACATGACATCATTGTGAAAGGCTGGTCCTCAGCGCGCGCGCGTGCGCGCGTGTGTGTGTATGGATGGGGGCTGAGAGGCGTTCAAACCGCAAATCACAGACTGTGACTGCTCGGTTGCTGTTGCAAAAAGGGCGTGGGCATTTGTTGTTGTCAATATTATGATGATTATTATTGTGGTAATCAGATGAAGGCTTCAGCGGCTGCATGGATCCTCCGGGGCTGAAGGATGCACTCACCACTTTATCGCGGCTGCGTGTGAGCATCGTCATCTGCATTGTTTCGGTGTTCACCCTCCTGAGCGTCTGTCTGACACCCTCTGCGATAGACACACATGCAGTAAAAAATAAATAATCGATTTTCCTCCAGCCCTAAGTTGCCTGTGCTTCATATGGCTTTTACCAGCAGGACGGAACCAGGAGAATACTTGTGATAATCAGATATGGCTGTAAACATATCGGAGCCTCTCGTGCAGCCCTGCGTCTATCATGAAGCTTTTAAAGGTGAGTCCCAGTGTTTGTTTGTTTGTTTTGTTGTTGTATTGTTTGAATCCAGGCTGACCACTCCCCTTCTGTCCTCATCATCCCTCCTGGCTCAGACCTGGAGGATAAATGACATGTGCATGCTGTGTTTGGTGGTGGAGCCCCTCCTGTGTTGTTGTTAAAGTGGGGGAGGGCAGACTGCTGTCAGACTGATGTGATTGCTGTGTGGTCAGTGGAGCTACAGGTGAAGAGACCTCTGATGCCCGTGCAGCTGAGTCCTGAGCAGGTGGGCCTGGAGATGCTGTGTCTTTGTGGGCAACTGGATCTTCTCATCAGGGCACAGATGCAGCAGGTAGAGTGAAGTTTAAAGAGATAAAAGCGCACTGCTTTCAATCTGAGTCTTAAAATGACACCTACATCTGTTCACTCACTGAAAAATCCTGAATCTGTGCCTCGATAAACATTGGTCATCAAGTACGACTTCTGGATGTTAGACATCTCCTGCATCACTTAGTAGGAGGCTTCATGTTTCCATGACACCAGGATTGGCCAAACTAGTCGTGATATTGCTCATCCTACTCACAGGTATATATTTTGCCTTTAAATCAGTTTTTAGGCGAGCACCATGGGCTGCATACAAAATGAAGCCGGTCTAAAAAGAAGCACAGCTAATGCATTACCAGTGATGGCCACTAGATGCTGGCTCCAAACAGCAATTGAATATGGAATGGATGAAGCTAACATGACATCACCTGTATGCTTGTGGACTTGTAATTTGAAACCAGGAGTTTGGCATTTGAGCATCGACATGTTGGTTGTTTGGAGCCAGAAGTGACCATATTTGGATATGAGGGGAGGAGTGAGGAGGCGGGTCTGACCCTAGAACCTGAGGACACAGTCCACTGTGTATGAGACTGGACCACACCTCACCACCTCGACCATTTTTGAATTGAAGTCGTCAGCATCTAGTGTCCGTCGGGAGTATTGCACCCATTTTGTACTTCAGCATTCTCATTTTTCAGAGTCGGTTGCTTCGTCCTTTTTCATATCCAATCTATGGCTCCAAAAGACTTCCATTGAATTTCATAATTAAATAGAGATCAGGCCTCAGAGGGAGGAATATTTGGTTTAAATGACATGTCTGGTGTTACAACTGCCTTAGACTCTCTTTTAGACCCGCCCCCTGCTACAGCCAGATGCTAAACTCATGCATTATTCTGCGCAGTGAAGCTCACACATTTACCAAAACCTACTTTTTAGTAACAGGGGCCACATGCTACATTGCCTTGAACCTCCATCAAATTATCCTAATGTGCATCAGCTCAACTGAAGCAAATAAACAGGCATCTTGAACTAATGTAAAAACACACCTATTAAATTAGAGTTAATTAGCACCATGTGGACAGTGTGTTATTTACTGTATATCTGCTAATGTTACCCATAGATCATTATGTATTAGGATGACAAGAAAACCTTCTGGCAATGACCTGATGTGCAAATTAATGTCCCATACAGATACAATGGGGACATTCATCCACCAGCTTCAATCTGCTTCTTTTTATTCAGTTGTTCACTGGCTTCAAATAAAATACATTTTTTATTGCACTTGTTACATCATAATTCACCTCATCGCTGGTGAATGGCTCTACTTGTTGCCTTTATTTCAAGTTTCTTTTACGACGCCACCAGCCAGCAGGAAACAAAACCCCTCCAGGCCGAGCACGCACAAATTTTGCTTTTATGTTTTATTTTTAAATCATAACACAAAGCAGTCCACTTCAATCATTGGTGTTTGGGGATCTCTTTTTCTCTGCATGTCAAATTTCCACTTTCCTCGACTACTGCGTCGGATGGTTTACTTCTTTGAATTGTCGCTGTGCGCCTGTCCCATAACTCAGGACATTCACAATAGCACTGAAGGCTGTTTCGTAAACACGATGTCTCAATATTTCAAAACATGATCTGGTTTCATGGTCGCTGTGCAGTCTGTCATACTATTTATAAGCACTTTAAATCATACTGTGTAGATGTTGCTTCTTTTCCACCGTGTGATGTTTATTCATAGTTTGTGTGTCACAGTTTCAGGAGCAGTTAGGACAAGGCTGCAGCCCAGAGGAGTCGGACACTTTCCAGGCTCAAGGTATGAATGAAGAAGTATTTAAGTGTATTTAAGGGCTGATGACTTCTGTATGTTTGATGTTTTTTATTTTTATTTTCTATATTCCTAAAGGATCCGAGATTCTTGACCAGATGCTGCAGTGCCTTGAACACCTACCAAAGCCTATGCCCCAGCTGGAGGTACGACTTCTAACAGTGTCGTCCAAATTAAACAAAAAAACATGACTTTTACTGCATGCCATGGAAAACCCATAAACTGCAGATAGAACTGGATGAAGCACCTTGGTCAAAAAGTGCAATAATCCCAATGGCCACTAGATACCGGCTCCAAAAACCTCAATTTAACTTCAATTAAAAATCATTATTTTCAATCACAAAATACTCAGTTAATGCATTTTTGATCAACAGATCTGTTCTCCAATGAGATTAGACCTGAATCCAAGTCTCATACACATTAGCCGGTGTCCTCGGGTTCAAAGGTCAGACCCGCCTCTTCACTCCTCCCTTCATATCCAAATATGGTCACTCTGGCTCCGAACAACCAACACCACAGCTTTCTCTTGGCTCCCAAACAGCAGCCCACAAACCAACAGGTGATGTCACACTTGTTTGTCCATTGAGTCTATGGTTTGGAGCCAGAATGACCATATTTGGATATGACCGAAGGAGGAGGAGGCAGGTCTAACCTTTGACCCTAAGATCACTTCCCAATGTGTTTGAGACTCGAGTTGTTCTGAATGGAGACCAGGCTTGTCAATCCAGCTTCCTACACACCTAAGTCTTCCTCTTATTGAAGCCTAATATCTACTTAATTATGTTTGTTTGTTTTTTTAGATGCATCACTAGATCACTGATAAGAAGAACTGACTTTAACTAATGACATCAGAACAACTTGTGAAACAAAGTATATTGACTGAGTATTTAATGACTGAAAGTTATGACTTTTGAATTGGACTCAATTGCAGCTACAGTTTTTTGGAGCCAGTCTCACACTTCTGCATTGGCCTCCTGTTTGAGCCATAGTTGCTTCGTCCATTTCTGCACAGTCTGTGTTCCAAAAAAACCAACATGGCAACGTTTAAATACCAAACTCTGAGTCCACAAACCAATGAATGACATCATATTACCTTCGTCCAGTCTATATGTCTACTGGAATACCCGAGCACTTCACTGTACCTCCCTAAAAGATATTTATCCATGTCTCCTCAGGACTACCTGGACATGGTGGGTCTGTCAGCAATGTTTCCTCGTGTTGAGGTGTTCCTCATTCAAGGCAGTCCTGTTGATATGCTGGAGAGACCACCAATGGACGGTGAGACACACACCTGAGGATCCTATTTATTCATCAACTTCACGCTGCATCAGGAGCAGGAGCATATATATATGTTTTGGACAGGATCCCATTTTCAGTTCTTGTTCAAAACTTTATGATTTGTTCATTGGGTACCGTATTTTCCGGACTATAAGCCGCTACTTTTTTCCGACGCTTTGAACCCTGTTGCTTAAACACCAGTGTGGCTCATGTATCGGCGGCACGAAGCTCGTTGGCTTTTTACAAGCTAGCAATCTCCGTGCCGCCGATACATTTACGTTACGTCAGACCCGGTCAGAGTGGACCACATGAAACTGTTCGAATAAATTCAATAGTGGCTTATAGACAGGAGCGCTCAATAGTCCGGAAAATACGGTAATAGTCTATCTCACAAAAATATTTCATTGCATTCTGTTCAGTAGTTTTTCTGTTATGTGGCTAAACACTACAAAAATCTGGGTTGTTTTAATCCAACATTTAATTGTTTTCACCAGTGTTTTGTAATTTGTACCCAATATTTTGTTGTTTTTACCCCAAATTTTGTTCTTTCTACCCTGCATTTTATTGTCTTTTTCACCCATCTTACTGGATTCATTAGGATGTAACAGTCAGATAAACAGAGATGGACAGACAGATCCAGTCCTTTTCAGTCCACTTGATAGCTGTGGTTAGTTACTTTGTAGAATAAGATTTTACACCAAAAAAGAATTCTGAAATATGATACATTGTTACAAATTCAATACCTAAAGAATTTTAAAA
Source organism: Pseudochromis fuscus (assembly GCA_900323345.1). Lineage (NCBI taxonomy): Eukaryota > Metazoa > Chordata > Actinopteri > Pseudochromidae > Pseudochromis > Pseudochromis fuscus. The sequence goes on from OOFC01014151.1 coordinate 17,212, forward strand.
TCTGTTATGCCTTTGCTATCAATTATAATAAATGCTACACATCTTGCAAACAGTGTTATTACATAGCAACATTTTCTACTTTAATGTTAAAGCAAAGAAGGTGACTTATACTTCCACCACTTTCCATTTGTAGCTGACAAAATAACAAAGTAAGACTCTTAAACATTTCACATTGCTTCTGTTGCAGATTACTTCTTCCACATTTCCAAACTGAACCAGCTCCTGGTGCTGAGTCAACAGCTAGAAGAAGATATCAGGCACCTTGGAAGTCACAAATACATTGCCCACCAGCTCTCGGTCATATATGTAATTACAACTTTCCTCTTCTCTGCTTCTAAATCTCACATTTCCAGCGTGTTTTCATGCCGCTAAACTTTCCAATGTGCTTTTTAATGTCTATTTTTCGCAGCAAGTCATCAGCTCTTTCAGGGGAATTCAGGTCTTCTCTGAAATAAAGAGGGATATTGAGGCCAACTTCAAACAGATGAAACAGTCTCTAGTGGTAGAGGAAGGCTCCAGGCATGAACCTCAGCTGGCTGCTAATTATATCAACTGGTTGGTTAAAATCCAAACGTTAAGTTGGGGGAAGATGATTAATGCAGCTCCGATCTGATAACTTCCGTGTCCTGCTCTCTCTGTAGGATATTAGAAGTAACTCAAAGCTTAACGTCGGTGGTGCTGTCGATGCCCGAGGAGCTGACAGAAGACATTCACCAGGCCGTGACCTTCGTGTCCCAGTTTCTGTCCTGACTCACCCTGATGGACGTCCCTGTATCTACTTCTCCAGGAGTCTTCTGCTTCTAAATGAACTGATCATGTTATGACTGTGAAAAAGGTGCTACTCAATTTGACTCAACTGAATAATGGAGGGATTGAAGCCTTCCTCATTTACAAGTTATGTAGGGTTTTCGTTTCGTTTTGTTTATATTGTCTTTTTGAATGTGATCTGCATCAGTTCCTGTGGTGGTTCAGTTATTTGGGATTGAATGTAAGCTTGTTGAATCCCTCCTTGCACTACTGCTCTAACTACTGTTATTTTTTTTTTACGGTAAAGTGGAAAAATAAAATTGAATGCAATAGGGCAGTGTGTTTCCTCTCTACCTATAACATCAAGTAGATAAATTATTACATTATTTAACACTGTTGAATTATTATATATTTAATTATCACTCAGCTAAAACATATTTAAGGATGTAGGTGTCCATCCATTGAGATAATTTTAGTAATTTATGAACATACAGGGGCCCTAAAACAGCAGCTGCAATTAGAGGTGAATGTAGATATGACCAGTATTCAATGACTTCCACACTGGTTAACAAAGCAGAAAAAATAAATTAATTAATTACACAGAGACACGCACACACACAAGCGCAATATACTTTAGTGCAATACATAAGGTTGTGGGTTCAATCCCCAGCTCCTCCTGTCCACATGTCGAAGTGTCCTTGGGCAAAACACTGGACCCTAAGTTGATCTCAACGGTGGCTAGCACCTTGCATGTTAGCTCTGTAGCCATTGGTGTGTGAGTGTGAATGGGTGAATGAATTGCCTTGTGAAGCCCTTTGGGACCTAGCTAAGGTCATAAAAGTGCTATATAAAGGTACTCCATTTACCATTTACTGTATACTGTTACTCATCATTTCTTTTTTTACCACAAATTTTGATGTTTTTCTCAATATCTTGTTTTTACACAACATTTTTATTGTTTTCACTCATTATTTTCTTGTTCTTAACTAACATTTTGTTGCTTATTCATGACGCTTTCTTGGTTTTGCACCCATCTTACCGGGTTAAATTAACCCACCATGTAGTTAATCCAGTTTCTACCCATTTCTGGGTTAAAACAACCCAACATTTTTTTAATGTGCACTGCCTGTTTTTTTGTTGTTCAAATACCTGTTATGTCCCTTATTATTGTAATCATTATTATATTTATTGATTTAGAAGGAGCACCTCCTAGCAGCACTTGATTGTACCTAGAGTATTAGTAGTAACATCATAAATCTTGAAAACCCTCCTCATGTCAGCTCATATTGCACTTTGTTGTAGTGCATTATCTCATATTCCAAATGCATAATTTAACTTTAACCTGTTGCCTGTAAACCCAAGTGGCGCCTGCTCGTCTTTATGAGTAAACAGCGCCCCCTGCTGTTCATTCCCTGCACAGCGTTGAACCAGGAAATACCATAACAGCTCCCAGCTGAATTAACTCCTGCCAGTGTGGTTATTGAAGGGTGGTCATTCTGCAGTGTGTGTTACACTAAAACAACAACAAAAACAAAAACACAACACGTATGTTTTATTTTTGTTTACTGGTATTAAACAGACACAAAACCTTCGTATGACTCGCCCACTAAAAGCTCATGTCTCACGTGTCACAGTGTTTCTTCCCACAGATGTTTGTAACGCTCTGTGGCACATTCACAGAAACCAGCCCGGACCGTGCCCGTCTGCCACTGCCGCCATGGGCGGGACTTAAAAGCGAGCGACATTCCAGAACGACCAATCACATGACTGCATTTCGCCCCGGCGGCCAATCAGGACACAGTTAGGCTGTCCCCCAACTTGACTGTGAGAGCTTTTGGTAAAGAAGGAGGACATCCGTGGCAATGTTTGAATTACACCAATCTGACAGGCTTCCGAGTCCAAACTGCACATAAATGGACCTTACAGAGGGATGAATGTACGTACAGCGGGTAAGTTAGAAAAGTTTAGCAGCTACTCACTCACTAGTAGTGTTAGCACTAATTACTCCAGGAAATTATCAATCATATTTTGTTTTTCTTAAAAAATTACATGTTAGTTGGTGTCAGGATAACAAAATGCATCAGTTAAGCCTCATGTTCTTCACTCACCTCACTGCAGATTGGGCCATTATCTTCTAAACATGTCTGCATGCATGTCTGTTCTTTGTTGTTGTTGCACAGATCAAACCAGGTCATACAATGTTTGCACAGACACTCACATGAGCCCTGTGCAAAGATCTGAGGGAGGAAATGATACCTGAGCCCACAGCTGCAGCTGCATCCAGGTCCTCAGGGCGGAAGTAAGACCCACTTATACCAAATGCATGCAGCATGAGTTGTCTCATCAGTCAACAGTGTGTCCTTGATTTCCTGGTAGTTTTTTGCTGTTCCTGTGATCATCATTTTATCTGTTTGACTACCCAGTAAGAACTCTCATGATGAGGCAAACTCCTCTGGTGCTGTCAATCACTCGGAGGATGATTCGGGGAACGAGAACAGACAGAAGAGTGTGGTGAGTGTCGTTCATCGAGGCTCATGCATGTAGTTTTCTGCAGAGGTTTACAAGCACATATAAAGTACACATATTGTGCAATATTATGTGCATCATACGTCTTTCTTGTATTATGAGTAAACACAGAACCTATAAATTATGTTGTTGGAGATTTGAGTATGAATTATTTGTCAATTGATAAATGATTTGATGGATATAAAGTTCACCTAAAAACATTTTCTCTCCATTTCCATCTTCTCAGGTGTGTCACTTATACAGAAATGGACAAGGTTGCTGGCACCCTTACAGAAATAATTGAGGGTTTTTCTATTTCGTGGAAGGGTACCAACAAATGTGGCCTCATCTGTAACAGTCAACTGAATATTTTTTGTTTTTGGACTGGGAACAATAACCACCTTGAACTCTATGAAATCATATTTTCATTATTTCTTAAACTTTTTTAAACAGAATAGTTAACTGAGTAATAAATCTGCAGCTTAGGATGTTTAAATTTGTAAATTTTTAATAACAATAAAGTGAAAATGTCCATTTAATCACAACAAAAGGGACACCCTAATTAAGAATGATGAAGCTCATGAGCAAAGTGTCAGGCTCTCATGATCACAGAGATACTAGAAATCTGCGTTTGGCCGGTACTGAACAGAGCACGCTGTTGAAAATATGATCATCTGTTAATGTGGATCATTTCTAGATTCTTCCTTAATCACCAAAATGTTTAACCCCCCGACAGAGACGGAGGAAGAGAGGACACAAGGGCTCAGAGAATGTCAAGTGTAAAAGAGCCAAAGCCAGCTGCAGCAGTGTCGGCAGAGCCGGCGGCAGACATGGGAAACAGAAGCACGTGGAGGTCGTCACACTGTTCGAGGTGATCACCATGGGCAGGAGCGCCATGCAGGTGAGACAGCTGTAATGGACATCTGGGTTGATGAAACGTGTGTAAATGGGACGCCTCTGGATTGTCTCAAAGCTGTCAATAGAAAACTCCTCAATGTGAAACTTCCTGATAGATCATCCTGTTGGTGTGTTTACAGTTTTATGCTAGTTTAACTCAGCTAATTCAAATCTGTTGCAGTAAATATTTACAGCAGGTTACAAAAATCCCATATCCTCAGTATTAAAACACCTGAAAATAGCAGCTGGGATACAGTTATGTTATTATCTAGTACCCTAGACTGTAGATAGAAATGGATGAAGCAACTGGGGCTGAAAAATGAGGCCAAGTGCAAAAAGATGCAATATTCCCAACGGCCACTAGAGGCTGATTTCTAAAAACTTTGCCTCCAACTGATTTTGAAAAATCCTTACGTTCAAATGCTTCAAAATGTCCACAAACTTCTGGGTGACATCACATCTAATGTCTGATAGAGACACACTCACTGACTGGTTTGTGTTGGTGTCGCGAGCAGGTGGTGATAGACGACTGGATCGAGGCGTATGTGGCGGATAGAGACCCTTCTCTCCTCGACCTCATCAGCTTCTTCATCCAGTGCTCTGGGTGCAAAGGTAAGTGGACGAACACACGTGCAAACACCTGCAAAAACTCTGTGGCTCAAGTGGTGGGGTGTGCTGTCCACTTACTGTAAGGTTGGGGGTTTGATCCCTGGTGTCTTCCTGTATCCATGCAGGACTCACATGATTGAGTTTGCATGTCCCTCCTGTTTTTTATTTCAGGTGTGGTCACAGCAGAGATGTGTCAGAGCAAAGAGGACAGTGATGTCATGAGTAAAATGGTCGAGGAGCTGGATGAGGTCAGATGATTTTTTTAACTGTGTTACCTGTGTCGCCTTTTTGTGTTTATTTTAATATGTAAATTATGTATTGAAACTTTTAAAAACAGATTATTTTGATTGTGTGTTTCAGGTTGCTGGTCTGCAGTATAAAAAGTTTCTGGCTTTTCCGTGGATCCTCACAGTCACATGGCCCATGGATACAGTCAGTACCTGCTCCCTGCACTCTGTAGTGCTTCATGGATTTGATGTATCTGTTGTCATTCAGTCATTTATTTATTTTTAATCAGTGATTGACATATCAGTTGCAGCCTACACTCCATCATTCACTTATTACCTGCATAATACATAATAAAAAGAGTAAAATAAATGACATTAATAATTATGTTAGTGGTCAAAGTGTCACAACTACTCCCAAATCTTGTTGTAGGTAGGATCTCTGCAGCCAAACTTTGGGAGAGAAGGTCTTATACATGCTATGGAAGCAGTAATTTTTATTTTGAATTTAGTGTTGCAGTATGTTTATGCACTGAACATGAATCCTGTTTAGCAGGATCGTACATGTCAGTTACTTTCACTTTCACATAGTGCTCACAAGTCTGAGTAATTGAGAAGCTCCACTGAAGCGTTTTAAGATGCAGGTATTCTGGAGAAACAGTGGCTTGTGTGATCATGTTGGTAAAAGTGTTGTAGTAGTAATATTATTGTACATGTCCTTTTGATAGAAAAAGAGAGCTAGACAGGGAGATACAATCCTAGACTGTGTGAGAAGTTAACATATTAACCAGGGCTCAGAAATGAGGCCAAAAAAGTGCAGTACCACTGATGGCCACTAGTTGCTGGCTGCAAAAACTCTCTGGCTCCAAGTGACTTCAACTTAGTCATTTTAAATCATGAAATACTCTGTTATTAAATTTTTTCCACAAGTCATTCTAGTGTCATTAGTTAGAGTCAACTCTTCCTCTCAGTGACCTGTTGGTCCATCTGAAAATCATTTCATCATCAAGGAGATATTAAGCTTCAAAAAGAGGAGGATTTAGGGGTGTGGCTAGTTTGACTGACGGGTCTGGTCTCCAATGATTTACAGGTGGTTTGGAGGCTCATTCACGCTCATATATATTGGGCAGTGACCTCAGCTTCAAATGTCAGACCTGCCTTCTCACTCTGGTCACTTCTGGCTCCAAAAAACCCAACATGGCGACGTTCAAATGCCAAACTCCTGGCTTCAAAATGCAAGTCCACAAACCAATGAGTAATATTATGTCAGCTTCATTGTTTTTTTGAAGACAGTCTCTGAATACAATCATTTGCGGGTCAGTTAGGAGGTGAAGTCAGTCTGTTTTGAACAGTTAGTGAAACGGTTGTGGGGGATTGCAGGACTGAAGCTGTCTGACAATCAGTATGGACAGAGTGTACTGGTCCAACAAATGGTCAGTTTAAAAGTAAATATCCCAGCAGAGAAGTCACCTTCAGATCCTCTCTTCCCCCCCTCTCCTCCGCTGTAGGATAGTGCTGAGTATCCTCTGGTGCAGTCTGGACCGTACGGCCGCTGGTTTCACTCCGAGTTCTGTGACTTCGTGTCGGTGCTGGTGGCTCAGTGTCAGCACAGCGTCATCTTCGACAGCTACCTGATGAACACCCTCATCTCGCTGCTCACAGAGCTGTCGAACTCTTACGTGCGAGCCTTCAGACACACCTGCACGCTAGCAGGTAAGAGACGAACACTACGAGCGCACGTACAGGTGCATGGACGCTCTGAATCTGGTTTTTGATTCCCTGATTAGCGGTGAAGCTGCTGAGCTCTCTGGTGGGCGTGGCCCTCAGCCTGAGCGTCGGGATTGAAAACAGCCAGAAACTGTTCGAGGTGCAAAAGACAAAGACGGTGAGACAGAGGAGCACACAGCAGCTGGAGAGAATACAGAAGAAGATCACGGAGGTAAGAGCATCATCACTTTGTGTTTATGTGAATGAGCCACACTTTACTGACTGTGGCTTCTCTCTGATGTTTCCTGATGCTCCTAAAGTTGCAGGAGAAGCGAGCGGAGATAGAAAGCATGATGGACGTCATCTTCAAGGGAGTTTTTCTCAAGAGATATCGGTACGGTTTGTCTAATACAGTTGTTATCTCAAATTTTACCCTATATCCCAGTATCATTTATGGATGATTGTGTGTGTGTGTGTGTGTGTGTGTGTGTGCGTGCAGTGATGTGCTTCCAGAGATCCGTTCCATCTGTATGGAGGAGCTGGGGTTGTGGATGAAGCTCTACAGTTCAGCTTTTCTCAATGACAGTTACCTCAAATACGTGGGCTGGATGATGCACGACAAGGTGAACATCAGCAATGTGATGCAGCACAGAAGTAACACTAATTGATTATTGATTATTTTTCTAAAGAGTTGTGTGGCTGCAGTGTGTTGTCGTGATCAGAGCGTGAGATGTGCATTTTTATGAAACTGAAAAAAGCTAACTCCAGATACCAGATGTACGCCTCAAGTGTGTGTTAAGTCTGCAGGGTCTGTACGAAGATCCTCTCCTCCTGCCTAAACTTGACCTGTTCATCAGCCGCTTCAAGGTAATTAAACATCTTTAAAGCTGAGTTAAAGGAGTGTCCAGGGAAGGGGTGCAACGATTAATCATCACTGTCAATGAAAATCAACAGTAAAAGTAGTTGCAAATAAATTTAACTGTCAATTATTGTCACCGAACGTGTTTTTTGACAGAGTGAGACATCTCTCTTCCTTCATATCTCTGCAGTATTATTCAGCAGCAAGTAAACAATATGGTGGCGGCGGGTGCCAATTTACTTTCTGTATCAGTAGCAGCTGATATCATGTATTTTTGAATGAAGTATCAATCATTCTTGTCCTTATTATTGGTTAGCACATCATTTTAAACAAGCTAAATGTAAAAGCTGATAGCTAAATGAGAGCAATTTGATAATTATGTCATTCCCAATCCAATTAGTCAACTAATTGTAATAATCGTTGAGGATTTTTCAACTTTTAAAATAGTTGTTAGTTGCAGACTTTGTCCTTTTGGCTCTGTTTTGGTCTCTAAATATCAACCAAACATCAAGGTATCTGATAGATCTTTAAATTTCTCCACTAGCTCCTTTGTTTGGAAATTAGGTGTCAGAATAATACAATAAACTAGAACAATTTCAAACTACCGTATTTTCCGGACTATTGAGCGCACCTGTCTATAAGCCGCTATTGAATTTATCCGAACAGTTTCATGTGGTCCACTCTGACCGGGTCTGATGTGACGAGGCTAAATGTATCGGCGGCACGGAGCTTGCTAGCTTGTAAACAGTTAACGAGCTTCGTGCCTCCGATACATGAGCCACACCAGTGTTTAAAGCGTCGGAAAAAAGTAGCAGCTTATAGTCTGGAAAATACGGTAATCAAACGGGTTAAAAGAGGCTAAAAAGCAAGCGTCTGTTTTCATTTCTGCTCATGTGAGGTTTACTGTTTGTGTTCCAGGACCGGATGATCTCCATGACCCTGGATAAGGACAATGAAGTGGCAGTGCAGACCATGAAACTACTGCTTCTCATCTCTAAGTGAGTTTGTTTGTTGCTATTTGTTGTTATTTTATGCTGCTCTTTACCTCAAACTCCTCCTCTCCTCCCAGAACCTCCGATGATGTGCTCGCTGCTGAAGACTACAAGCAGCTCCTCCAGTTTGTTTACTCCTCACAGCGCCCTCTGGCGGCCACTGCGGGGGAGCTGCTCCTCTCAAGGTACCATCACATCCATCAGTGGAAAAACAAACCGTTAATAATTAGTGTTAATATTGAGGTTGTTTGTCTCTGCTAGGATTCTCAATGCTGTAGCATCTGATACTCAGGATGACTTGAATGAAGAGGAGACACATGAACAACAAACTTTTGCCAGACTGAAGGCTCTGCTGCAGTTCTACCAGGAGTCTGAGGTGAAACACATGGAGTCCATCTCTAGTTTTAGATCAGACAAAAGGACATGGACCTACCTTACATCCAGATTGTGATGCCGTGTGTGGACTAACTGTGTCTGTACACTCCCAGCTGCACAAGCATGTGGTGTACCTGGTGGACAGCCTGTGGGACTGTGGTGGAGCTCTGCTGAAGGACTGGTCTGCACTCACATCTGCTCTGCTGCAGGACCCGTCCTCACACAGTCCACGTGAGGAAGTGTTTGTGTAGATGAAAGTGGAGAAGGATTGTTGTTTGAGTGGAGTACATTTTCACATGGTCTCTGGACATTGTCTTTTAAATGTGTGTGTGTGTTTGCAGGTTTTACGCAGACAGAACAAGCCGTACTTGTAGAGATCCTGGTGGCGTCGGTGCGTCAGGCCTCAGAGGGACCAGCGCTGGCCGGGAGAAGTGGAGCGAAAAAGGTCAGTGTGACACTTAAATCATCAAGAAGTCTGGAAACATGCAGACAGAAAATATTATTATTATTATTTTATTTCTTTGCTCAGGTCATGAACTCCAGAGAAAAGAAAGTTCAGACTGACGACTGTTTGAAGCTCACTGAACATCTTCTCACGGTGCTTCCTAAGTTACTGTCAAAGGTATTTATTCCACAGTGAATTTATATATTTGATCCTGTAGTCAGATCTCTGCAGTACACAGATATATTCTTTATGATTTGATGTCTGTTCTGTTTGTGTAGTTTTCGAGCAGCTGTGACATTGTTGCCTCTCTGATGAGGATCCCTCAGTACTTCCACCCAGAGTGTCCAGAGGCTGAAAACACACAGGTCTGAAGACACTAGTTCTTCATCTTTACTCCTGAGAGGCTATTATTGAAATGAATACTTAATTAAAATGGTTAATTATAGATATATTATGAAAGTAAAGGGGATAACTGTGAGATTAATGATGAAATTATGCTAACAAACAGAGAAAGGTATCTAAAACTGTCTAACAAGAGCAATTATCTAATGTATTTACTATTTTTTTTACTAATAATCATATAGGCTATCCAATATTAATATATACTAATAAACAGATGTCTTGAAATTGTCCAAAAAAGTCCAAAACCTGAGAAATAAATGTTAAAGGGATTAAACAGAAAATCAGCAGGTACTCACATCTGTTTTAATAAATATAGATTTGATGATTTTATCTGAATTAGTTACAATAATGAAAAAAAAATCACCATTAAACAATTAATTTATGTTGATAAACTGATTGCATAATTAACTGATTTTGTCAGTACTTTCAAAATAAAGGTAGGCTTTCTTTTTTCTTTGGTCCAGTTGTCAATGCAGAGGATCAGTGTAAATTCAATATGTGATAAAATTACGTTAATGTCAGCTGGATGGAGAGGAGTGTCCCAGCCTCTAATTATCTACAATTTTCATTAGATTATAAATCCTGTAGCCTATAAAACAACTTTTAATACTAAATGTGATGTCTTTATGTCTAAAAGATTTTTTTTAAGTTGCAGTATTTCTATATTTGCTGAACTCGTTGCCTGTATCAGCTGATTGGTTGACAAAATGCTGCTGTGTCGGTATCACATCTGCAGCTGGTGTCCAGCCTGATGACGGAGATGGGAGCTGTGTTGGACCTCCACTCCAGCCCGGCTGTTCTGGAGGCAGCCGCCCGCACGTACCTCAGTCTGTGTGT
>OOFC01014153.1:0-14481 GCA_900323345.1 Pseudochromis fuscus
AAGCACTGCACCCAGCTGTCCGCCATCGGCCTCGGCGAGTGCGAGGTGTCCTGCAGTGCGTTCGTGGAGTTCGTCAAGATGTGCGGCCGGAGGCTGTCACAGCTGTCCATCATGGAGGAGGTGCTGATTCCTGATCACAAATACTCCCTGGATGAGATTCACTGGGAGGTGTCGAAGCACCTGGGCCGGGTCTGGTTCCCAGACATGATGCCGACCTGGTAGGAGACAAAAAAAAAAAAAAAAACAGCGCACAGAGTTCAGCACGTCATGTTTTGTGGTGTGGAACCTTCACGGCCTCCATGTTTGCGTTGAAAAGCCTTTTTAGATGCTCAGCTGTAGTGGAGTGTTTGACGCTAACATGGAGAGCATAAAGCTGCTGAACTCCTGCGTGGATACGGAGCGGGGATGTGACGTGGCAGTCGACTGCTACACTGTGTTACCGCGTCTCGGAAACACCTCAAGAAACTTCTCTGTGGAAACCTTGCTCTCATGTGGTCGGGAGACGGGACTCGGCGATCTGGCTTCTTTACCCACGTTAGTGCTGGTGCAGGTGGAAAGATATGATTTTAAAAAAAAGCAATGTTTTTATAACTGCAGATTGAGTTATATGGACGTTGTAGCCTGGTAATCTGTAATATGAGAGACGTCTGAGTGTGGGTGTGTAGATGTATGTGTAGGTGTGCATGTGTTTTAATGTTGTTTTTTTTCTCTAAACATTGTGGAGCAAATCGGGACAATTAGATGCACAGTTGCATGTTATTACTCAACCACTCGGGCCTACCTAAACCCATACAGCAGCTCTATGGCATCGGAGGCTTTTTTCCAAGACGGTTGCAATGTCATTTCTATACAGGATGAAACAGGAAGTGTAGCTGAGGGAGGATTTACTTCATTTTAAAGTAATGTAACATGAGAACATTTGGCTTTTTCTCCTCCTCCTCACCTGAGCTCTGTCATGCATCACCAACAATTGTCAGAAGTAAACAGAGGGAAACAGAAATGTGTATATAAGTCTAAATTTGTGAAGGTGTACAGTGTTGATCAGTGTCACTTTTTTTTCTCCAGGTTACACATATTTGCTTTTTTTCCCCTGCATCACACATAAATCGACAAATTATTTTCTCTGTTCTGGTTTAAAATATAAAAAAAAGAAGAAAAAAAAAGATTATTTCTGTACAGTCACAGATTTACTAAGCACCTTACATGAATACCAAATGATGATCCTTATGGCCAAATGAAAGATTCTAATGATTATTTATACTGTACTGGGGCAGTATGCTGAAGTAACAAAACTGAGAAAAACAATCATAAATATTTCTATGTAAATATAGATACTGCGCAGATATGTCTGGATTTATGCTCAGATCGCTTTGTAATCATTCAGCACCAGAGTCTGCGGCTTGCAATGCACCCTGGGAACGCACCCATGTTTCCAGGGGTGTTAAATGAATATATTTCTTGTATAGGTTTCATTTGTATCTTCTGCTATTTGCCTGTTTCATGCTCAGAACTACTCCCCCCGGCTCTGTTGTGGATATCTGCCCTCTTACTCGCCCCCGTTTTGAATCTGTATCGTGTCGTCACATCGTACATACAGCAGAGGGAGCAGTATTCATGTCTTTACCAACGCAGTCACCAACATCCATTCATTTCAGTCGACAAAAGAGATTTGGCAAGTCAGAGTGAAACAAACTTTTTTTTCCTTTAAGAAGGAAGCCAAATGCATCTGTATATAAAACGCTGTGTGTTTGATTATTATTATTATTATGACGATGAATAGAAATGTACTTATTTCTTTATTTCACCCTCTGTCGGGGTTTGAAGTTTCTTTAACCAACAGCTCGTGTCTTTTATATATATAAAAAACAAAAAACAGTGCGAGTTATCCTTTTACTAGATGGATCTTTTTCATACAGTAGTCACTAGACGAGTTAAGCCGTGTAATTTATTGATATGGATACTGCTTTTTGTAATTTGATTTGTTTTTTCCAGTTTAACAAAAGAAGCAAACAGACGAGCAGCGAGATTTTTCTTTTAGGTTTTGTTTTGATACTTCCGCCTCGTGTCACCGTGACGTGGTCGCACACGGTCCACTACCACGAACTTTAAATCACTGGAGAGATTCAAAGGGATGCTGTGTGAAAGAGGATTTGTATCGATTTTAAACTTGGAACATATTATTAAAAACACGAGGGAAAACAGGGGTGCAACGATGAGTTGACAATTAATTTAATTGCCGACCGTTGTCACCAGACGTGTTTTTCAGCGGAGTGAGACCTCTTCCTTTCTTCCTATCGCGGCTGACAGTTGCACATGCGCAGTAGCCGCAAGTAAACAATATGGCGGTGGCCGAAGCAGCGGCTGTCAATTATCTCTCTCTCTCTCTAAATATACATTATTATAGTGTGTATGTATTATATAAACAGTTTCAGTCTTGTATATTAATGTGAGAGAGATTTTGCGATTCATTATCATATTAGTCCGACCAATTACATCGACTCCTCGTTGCCCCCTAGTGGAAAAACTTAAAAACTGACAGAAGCATGTGGAGCATATTGGCTTTTGCTTGTAATTGTTAATAACGTATTTTCAGAAGAAGCTCCTGGTAGTGGACAACTTTACGACCACGCTGTGTGTCATCAGGATGTGTATAAAACAAGATTTAGATCTTTTTCTTCTGCATTTCATTTCTTTCATTAAAATGTCCAAACTGAAGCACTTACTGCACGAGATGCTAACGCTTGTTGGATTTAACAAACATGGTTTTAGTCTGATTGTCTGTGCTCATGTACATTAGCATCTCAGTGATACAGTAACATATCCTGATTATTATTATTATTTTCAGATTTTGTGCAGTGACTCTAAAGTGAAGCTTCTTCAGTTGTTTGGAGTGAGGTTTTAATCAGTTTCCTGTTGGTTTTTATAGGAAAATTCACCTGGATCCGTAAAAATTTACAAGTTTCACATAATAAATACAGATTGAGAGGGAAAATTATTTATCTTTCATCATAAATATGCCTCTTGTTGGTAATTGTTACTTTAACCTTTTTGTTTTGAGCGAACTCCAGCAGGTTTATTAGGAGTAAACTGATGTTGACGATGCTGTCCTTTAGTTTTGCTTCTGTATGGCAAACGCTTTGTCTACTTTGCTTTACTGGTCACCTGTCATGAAATTAAAAATTGTTTTGGACATGTCATCTTATACCGTAATAAAAAATTGTGAATGTACTCTTTGCACTCGTTTTATTATCACTAAATGAGGCTCACACGTGGTTAAATAGAAAAGAAATCCAATTTTATTCCTTAGAATCTGGCAATTAATAAAATAAAATGCATCAGTTCAGTTCAGAAATTCAGCAGATGAAAAATATGTTGTTAAACTGCGCACATCTAAATTCAAGACATTTCTATATGTGAAATTAAAGAGACCTTAAAGAAATGTTTCCCCAAACCTGAGAATAGCAGCTCCTCAGCTTTTCAGTATGTTGTGTATGTGCAGGAAAGATGGTGAATAAGCTAAGTAACATTTTGTTCATGAAATTAATCTCAAAGTCCATTAAGTTGCTGTTAGTTCTTTCAGACGTGATCTTCAGCACATGGAGTTTATCCAGAGTGAGGAGTTCAAGCTCATGTTTGCTGAATGGATGAAGCTAATGTGACATCACCTGTTGGTTTGAGGACTCAGAAACGTCGCCATGTTGGTTGTTTGGAGCCAGAAGTGACCATATTTGGATATGAAGGGAGGAGTGAGGAGGCGGGTCTGACCCTTGAATCAGAGAACACTAGACCCTCCTCCTCACTCCTGCCTTCATATCCAAATACGGTCACTTCTGGCTCCAAAGAACCAACATGATGACGGGCAAATGCCACAAACCGTTTTTGTTATAATCAGTTCAGCGTGCATCAGGTTGAGTTTTGCTGAGAAACACTGAGTGACGACAATGAAACAACAACGGGCGTCTTCATCTGGACACAATGAAGCTCAGCTGATGATGCAGAGAGTGTAACCTTGGTGAGACTGTTTTCCCAGCTGCTGTTTCCAAGGCCAAAATACATTCTGTCGTTTGTCCAAGTTTGTTATTGCTATTAATACTCTTGGCTTTTAGAGAAACAATACAAAGACAGATGAGGATTTTAAGGCAAAGGCACCTCTTCATATGTGATCCTCATGTACGGAGGTTTCATCGGCAGATGCCAATACTCAAAGTTGTAGTAGAGATAGAAGCTTTTGTCCAACACCACCTTCTTGTAAGCCTCCAGCAGACTGAAGGCGAAGTCTGTGAACGACTGATGCGGCCTGAATGTGTGGTAAAATTTGCGAATGTCCGTGGCCAGGTTTTTCAGAGCAGGCTGTCCGAATATGGCGCTGTCATTGCCGAGGAATGTGGGCTCTCCGCTGTACAGGTAGATCTTGGTGTAGTTGGTCTGTGATCGACTCGTCAGCTTGGCTCCCAGCTCCTTCAGCTTCCTGTAGGTGCGGTGGACGAACTGGGAACAGTCGTAGGATTCGAACCACACCGTGGCGTTGGGGCTGGGGTCGGAGAGTACCGTCCACGTCTCGTAGTAGATCCCGGTCTCGTTGTCGTCCTGCACCCACCGCGCCATATCGTTGAACTGGCTCCCTGGAGGAGGAAAGAAAAAAGTTTTAATATCAGAAACATGAAGTCCAACACAACAAAGTGTGAGCCAGCGTACCCAGAGTGCACCGGGAAACAGGCAAATCAAAGACAGACAGGTGATTGGTGGGTTTTGGGAGCAGAGCCTCCTGATGCTAATCAAAGGCAGTTACACCTTCGTGCTGGGCGACAGTTTCCCCAAATGAAAATTCTCAAACGAATAAGGTCAAATTTACTAAAAGAGCATCTTTAAAATCAGAGATGAACCAAAGTGCTGCACAATTTCAAAAGGACACAGTAAATACAGTCTGACAGAAGGACTGAAATCGACCAATGAGAAAAGAGAAAACTTTCTACATTCAAAAAGAGGCAGTGCTGCGAGAGGAGAAACATTCAAATAGATTTTTTACTTGGATTAATTTAAAGGTAGGAAGCCAATAGTAATAATAATTAAAATAAACTTGATTTATAGAGCACTTTTCAAGACAAATGTTACAAAGTGCTGTCCAATAATACAGCACTGGAGGTAACAACAGTGAACTCACACACTAAAGAAATGATGGGTACTACACACCGAGTTAATTTACCACAGCAAGATGAGCTGTACTTACTCAGCATATTGTTGGTTTTACCCAACATGTTGTTACTGCTATCCAACTTTTTATTTTTTATTTTTATCCATATTGTTGTTTTAATACCCATCCTGCTGGGTTAAATAATCCCAGTGTGGAGTTAGTCCAATATTTACCCAGTTCTGGCTTGAAGCATCCGAGTACTTTTCAGCATGAACAACTTCATCTCTTCTAGTTTCATAAAACTCCTCTGAACTGAAAACCTTTTCAGCAGCAAATAATAAACATCTGTTCACTGGGGGATTTTTAATTGTTATTTAAAGGCCAGGACATCACAGCATCCAATAATCAGAAAAGAGTAAAAATTACATTTGTAGGGGACTATTTTCAGCTGCGGAGTCATATATATTTGGTGCTCCTGTGAGTTTTTACAACACAAGTAAAGAGCATCGGGTACTGATGTGACACAACCTGAAAAAACAGGATAGTTTAGCAGATTCTGGGGATTGTTTGTAGATTATTACTGTGAAATCTCACCAGTGATTTCTCCGATCTTCTCCAAAGTGCCGTTCTGCGACCAGTGTGAGTCATCGATGCCTTCGAAGAAGCAGGCGGCTCCCTGGTTGCACCAGAAGGGAGCGTACTCCTCCGGCCTGAGGTGAGGAAAGGTGCAGTTTCCCAGCTGAAACAGCTCGTACCACTCCATGGTGTAGTTGGCCCCCGTCTCCGAGCTGCTGAACCCAATGGCGTCGTGCATGATGTGCTGCGAGGCCCAAGCACAAACACTTTACTGGCTTCATGCGTGTGTGTGGACCAGCTGTGTTTCTATGAATAACGTCGCACAGCTGCACTTTTATTTTAACAGCCTCACTGCACTATAATTACCTGCAACACAACAGTATGTTCATTTTAATCTCAGAGAATATAATAATCAACATTACAAGGAGGGTGGATATTTTATATTTCAGGCTACATTTAGTTTTAAATATTTTTGAATCACATTTACTTTTTTAAATATTAACAAAACAGTCTCTAAAAATGTACTGAATTTCAACAATCCACGCCAACATTACCTGGTGTTCTGGCGTCGTCTTCAAACAAAAATACACATACAGGCAGCCTGTTTTCTTTGAATATTAAAGGATTATAATATACTTACAAATTTCCCCAGTAAATCTCCGTACTTGAATTCCCACACCGGCGTCTGGAGTCGATAAACAGAGACGACGTCGCTGTCTCTCATGTTGGGAATCTGTCCATCGGAGTCTCCGGTGGGACAGAACGGGAACAGAGCTTCACAGTAGGAGTCCACAGGAGGCCGACGATCAAACCGCCTGTGGATCAGTAATGAGGACTGGTGTGTCAGCATCACTCAGTTCAGATTCAGACATGTTTTCTTTTCACGATTAATAAAACTTGATAACATTTCCTAAACATCACATTGATGTCACAAGCACTGTCACATGCACTTTATTTGAAATCAGAGGCTGTAACCATAAAGATTACAAGAAAATTCTTCAAAACTTTAAAAGAATTTACCCTTAAAGTTAAGACTAGATCCTAGTAAAGATGAAAGGTCTTCATAAAACATCTTTGCCCTCCTGAGCTCCTGAGGGTAAAACTGTTAGGAGGAGCAGGGAGCAGTTTTAAGAGGTTGAGGAGCAAGGATTATTAGAGGAGAAAATGGCAGAAGGAAGAAAAGGAAGGATGAATATTTTTCAAACACTGACTGACAGTGAGTTAATAAAATGCCACAGATTAAATCGTGCATCTCATTATTTAGCAAATAGACCATGGTAAATAAGCAAATAAACATAACAACTATCAGCATGTGAGTTTTTACACATTTTGTAGGATACTTTTAAAACATGGCTGACTCGTTATTCAACGAAAATGTTAATTGTATAAAATAATATCCATAATTACACAGTATCTTTTTAAAAACTAGGTTGGATCAGTTTGATTTCATTGACCATTCAAAGCCCATTATCACTAAGAGTGCTTTGTTTTTGTATCAACCAATCACATCTTCTGAAGGGATGAGTCACAAAGATTTCTGAAGCTTAATGACTGTTTCATTTATTAAGACTTTCCTGCATCAGTCAATAGAAACCATTTCTATCATTTTAGCTGCACTGCACAAAAACACACATCTCCTGAAATTAGATTTGTATCATATTTGTGCAGAGTCCAAAGTTTATAAGGTAACATGAACACACAAGAGATGCTGCTCCAAGTTGTCTGTATCTTTGATCACTTTGCTTTTTTGTTACTGAGTTTTTTACAGTTTTTCCTCAGTTACAAGAATCGACCTAAATCTACTAGTTTAACCTCCACTTTTGTGTTATTATACCAGACTGGCTTTCTGTTGCAGCCCCTAAAACATGTCAGGATTACATCGTTGCACAAGTCACCACATCCAAGATGGTTGAATCAGTCGTCATAATCGCTGTCACATGGACAGACACAGAAAGTCATTCATGTTTTTCACTGTTTCTTACTTTGCACACTTAGATTTATGTATAGAAACTGTTTGCAGTCTCTGTGTATGTATACTGTGGCATGTACCCTATGGATACAATACTTATTTTTAATATTATTGTAATTTTTTGGGTTAGTTCTATCTGTCTATCAATCTATCTATCTATTTATCTATCTATCTATCTATCATCACACAAGTCTCTGAGAGTTTTTTGTAAGTATTCCCTGAACTGATGCATTGCTCTCAATGAATTTTGACTTTCACTAGTGTAAGGAAATGTGTGATAGATGTCAGTTCAAGAAACATGCAACATCCAAATACGGCTGATTTGGAGAAAACGTCAATTAAAAGTTACAGGTTTTACCCAAATCACACTCACATGCACAAGTCTCTATTCCACAAGTGTTTAAGTGTCATTGAACTGACGCCTCATCCACTATCACATGATTTAATGTCACTGAGCAGAATGCAGAGATGTGTTCATACCTGTAAGGGACGGGCCACTGCTGCCGTCCATTATCCCTGAACGGAGCCACGACATGAAGAAGCAACAGCAGCAGCAAACACACAACAACCTCCCGAAGAGACATGTTGTTGAACCTCAGAGACACAAAAAGCAGAAGTTAGGATGATTGCCTTCCCATGATTCCTCCCCTCTGAACGCACTTCCTCATTACAGGTCACGTGGTTTTGTTGATGCTAGAAAATCACATGACGAGACGAAGCAGGAAAAAAAGTTCAAAGTTTGAGTATAGAAATATAATCTATGACTAAAAGAATATATAAACAATCCCGTTTTTATGTATCCACATCATTGCATTCAAAATGTGTAAATAAAGGAAATTATTCAAAAGATTGCGTAGGGTTAATACAGAATTAATAAAGAAATAATACATTATGTTTACGGGTATTCACCAATTTCTAATTTCTAATCAAAGACTCACTGTGACAAAAGTTATTTCAATAATAAAAAGTTAAACTGATGAATAAATAAAATAAATATTAAATGACAACATGCATTAAGATTAAACATAAAAAAACATAAAGAATAATCTCTAATTAAAGATGTATATATTTAAGTAATTCTATCCTTTAGATTTAGTCAAATCTATTTTGTAATAACAAGTATTTTATTTACTTAAAATGTACTTATCGTTATTATTATTATTGCTGTTAATTGTAATTATAAAATCTATCATTTTAAAGTCATAAAATGTTAATGTAAATGTTAATGCTTATGCAATTTCATCTAATTTAGTCACGATGAATAAATGAATTAAAAAATTGCTAAAATTAATTTGACATCTGTATATTAGTGATTTTTGGAAATCAAGACTAAATGAAACTATTAAATGGTTTTAGAATCTTCGTTATCTATAGTAAGTAAAAGGAGTTCTGATATAAAATACAAAAAATAAAAGAAATATATGATAAAACTTGTCTACTCTAAGATGTAAGACCTGTGGGGGAGCAGTAGTACTCACATCTAACCACTAGATGGCGATGAAGTACCAAGAAGCCTGAACCCTACTCTTTTTAAAGCGCAGAAGAAGAAGAAAGTGGAAGAAAGGGGCGTCCTCTCCGCTGACAGTCCGCCATGCTCACCCTGCTGCACTGTGGTCGCAACTTGTTAACACTCAGGACCGTTCAGACCGTGAATAAAAACCTTTACTCCACGCAGATGGGTAAACGTGTGGCCGTGGTGCTGTCAGGCTGCGGAGTTTATGACGGTAGTGAGATCCACGAGGCCTCCGCTGTTTTGGTCCACCTGAGCAGAGGAGGTGCAAGTGTAAGTCTGTCACTGATTATAACTGCAGGTGATCCACGCATGAAGCGATGTGTGTTTGGAGAAAGACTGTAAATTACACCCCATAAACACGTTAGTGGTAGTTCACGTGTGGCCTGTTACAATGCAACTTGTATTTAGTTCACAGTTTTTTCTCTTTGCGTGTAGTTTTCATTGTGAGTTTGTGACCTGACCTCTATCAACCTGAAATCAGACACAGGCTGAAGCTGTGATCTCAGACACATGCACTGTAGAGTTGGTATTTGTAGGTGCACACGATGAGCTAAAGATTAAACAGCCCAACATCATTTAAAGTTATTCTCTGGACCCTGTTAAACTACTTTGAATAATAGAATAAAAGTCTCTGAAAGTTAGACTCAGAGAAGCAGGAGCTCACATTTAATGCAACGTAGTCACCGATATTCAAAGAAAAATGCAAAATGGACTCATGCACATTGATCTGTAAGTATTTGGTATTTATCACAATGGTTTATTATAATTATTATTTAAAAAAACTCGGACATAATCAGCTGATGCAAAAGTTTGTTAACTCGGAGAATTACTTTAAGATCTGCACTGTACATGGATTAAATGAGCAAATACAAAATCATAATTTAAATTGGCATTTTTTTCATAAAAAATAATTAGATATATACAGAAATGTTGATGTGTACAACATTTTTTCTTCTTTTTATCATTAAACACGTTTTAAATTATTAAATATGCAAAAAATCTTTTGTTGATTTCAAAGGTGCAACAATAACAATGATACAAGATGACTCCTGCTATGTAGTATATTAAAAAATAATACCACTCTGATCATTTTAAAACAAATTACAAAGTGAAAGTGATTCACACAAGAAACAAAAAAACTGATCAAACCAGCAGTAAACAGCAGTAAACGAGTAAAAACACAAAGAGCAAAAGGACAAATAACATTCAGTATATACAGTGAGGTAGTTTAAGAAGTGCAAAAGTTAAATAGCAACTTTTAAGCGATCGAGATTTCAGTCCTGGTTGCAAATATCAGAAATAAATATCACAAAACTACAAACAAATGTCACATGATACTGACACAGAGGATTTCTTTACTGGGTGAATAATTACTAAGTTTCAAAAAGATTAACAGATAACCACTGTTACTGTCATATAGTCCTGTCTGGTGATAAATCAAGATGATTTTATCCCCTGCAGGTGAACATGTTTGCCCCCAACATCGACCAGATGCATGTGGTGGATCACCTGAAAGGCGAACCATCCCAGGAGAAGAGAAATGTCCTGCTGGAGAGTGCGAGGCTGGCTCGTGGAAACATCCAGGATCTGTCTAAACTCAGTGCCAAAGACCATGATGCCATTATATTCCCAGGTTTGTTCACGACAGAATAGCTGTCTGCTTCTTGTCCTCTCGTGTTGTTACAAGTTTCACTGATTTCAGTTGAAACTCAGAAAAGAGAATTTCTTGGAGAAGGATGGAGAAATATTAAAAATCCTCTTACCTGCATGTCTGTCCAGTGGGTGAAAGTTGACCTCCCCTCTGCCTTGTTTCTGGTGTTTTGCAGGTGGGTTTGGAGCAGCGAAGAACCTGTGTACCTGGGCGGTGCAGGGGAAGGACTGCTCTGTTAACGACCAGGTCAAAGCCGCTCTGCAGGCTTTCCACAGCGAGGGCAAACCCATCGGACTCTGCTGCATCTCACCTGTCCTGGCTGCCAAGGTGTTTCCTGGGTGTGAGGTCACCGTGGGCATTGAAAACGATGACAAGTGAGTCAAAATCTTTGTGGTGTGAGAACAGTTGTTTCTAATGATTGGCACAGTTCAGATGAGACGTTTGCAGATCAGATATTCTGGCTGAACTATTTACAACTGGTCTGATTGTTGTTGGGGTTTTTTGCCAAGCTCCAAATGACCTGGTGAAAATATAATGTGATTTTTTTTTTTTTTTTTTTACTTTTTTAAATGACAGATACACCAAATTGCTATATGTGTATATTTTTTAAGTCAAGCTGTGTAATGGATTTAAAGCATGTGACCATATGAGATGCCACCAAATATGTTAATTTCTCTACAGTCTGTCGTCATGACAACTTAGAGATAAACTGCCTGCAAAAATGTATTTAATATTTCTTTTAATTGACATAGAGCATAGATGAAAACAGTTTTCTGATTCCATTGTTTCACATTATGATTTAAATTTAAAATAAGCAACCAAAATGATAATGTGCTGTCTGTTGGGGTACAAAAGAGCGATAAGTGCCATCTGTTTATGATGCATTTAATTAGACAAAGGTCAGGTTTACATGATATAAATACAGATTAGACAAATATCAATAGAATTGTCCCAGATCATCTCATCTACAGTCTTTGTTACAGTGTTACTTTATCAATACAAATCAAGTCAAAATCTACAAGAAGAGCTGAATTGCATCTACAGAAACCGTCTAAAAGCAGGAAAACAAAGTTTGATGTATTAGTTTTTTCTCTTTCTCAGGTATCCAGACACTGCAGGCACCGCAGCAGCTATCAACCAGCTGGGCTGCAAACACGTGAGCAAGAGCGTCTCTGAAAGCCACGTGGACGAGAAGAACAAGCTGGTCACCACCTCTGCCTTCATGTGCAACGCCGCGATCCACGAGATATTCGACGGAATCGGAACGATGGTGCAGGGTGTGCTGAAGCTCGCCTGAAGCTTTAACAAAGGACGATGGAAACAGAAAAGAAAAGAGTGGCGGGCTGTTGTTCTAGCGAGCTTTGAGGTAGATACCCGCTGAGATGATGCTGTGGAGTTGCAGAGATTGAGCAACACGTTGATTAAAAGCACTTATAGATTCTCTGACATTTCTACATGTTTGCAGTAGTTCTGAGCTCTAAATATAATTATATCTGTTATTTGACAAATCACGATCTTACAGGATTATTCTCTCATGCAGTGTCTCAGTGTCATGATACCAGTGTTTATCCGATTTTAGAGAATCAGCAGCATGTGACATTGTACACAAAAAAGCAATAAAATGAAAATGTCCACTTCTTCGGGTCACTTTTTTATCCCCCTGCACCACAGAAGAAAATCATATGTATATTCCCCTTTTTTTTAATAATATCACCAAGCTTCACACACTTTTTCTGTCTTCATCAAACACTATATGAAACCATAAACTCCTCGTGTGGATTACTCGTCATTCTCAGATATGAACCCAACACTGAGCACCCTCTCACCCTCTCAATGTTCCCTATCACGTTGATCACCCCCTCCACTCCCTCCGTGCACAACACAGAAGAAGCGTTAACACTAAACTTCTCCACCAGATCCTCCTGACTCAGTGGCTTCCTCCAGTGGCCATAAAAGGTATCGCATTTGGCTGTGTAGCTCAGCCCCTGGTCTGTTTTGACCTTGACCTCACAGTACATCTCATCGAAGCTGGGCCGGTTATCGTCAGGCGTCTCCACTCTGACTTTGGACAGGAGCTCCTTCAGAGGAGCCCGGCTGATTTGAGCTTCACTGAAGGAAGCCACTGTCACTTTGTTATCCAGCAGAGCGGAGCAGGCGTTGAACTGAAATGAGTGCCTGGCTTGGTGCTCTGTGGCAGGTGAGGGGCAGTTGATGTACTTGGAGGGAGGCACTCGAAGTGTAACCTGTCGGATCTGGCTGAGGTCAAAGTTCCCGACTGTACTCTGAAGCTTTGCTCTCGCCGCCAGAGCTGCATCCACAACCCAGTGCATCCCCAGATGAGCGGGGATGCGCTTGAACGCCACATCCTGATCTTCCAGAATCCATTTAAAGGCACCAGAAGCAGGATCGGCCATCGCTGAAGGACTGTAGTCTTTGTAGTAAACCCCAAACCCACAGTCCATGTCCAGTATGGCTGGATTTGCCTCCAGTCCTGCCTGGGCCAGCTGAGCGGCCTCCAAACCTCTCCGAGCAGCGTTTCCTATGTGGAGAGGTTTGGTTTGTGTGGCGGTGTTGGCCAAAGGAGCCCCAGCAGAGGAGGCTGCGATCGCCAGAGCATGACTGCACTGTGAAGGGGACAGACCGAGGAGCTTAGCTGAGGCTGCAGCGCTCCCCATCACCCCGACAACACTGGGAGGGTGGAACCTGAGAGACAGGGAAGAAGGACCAAACCATTAGGATCCATCCCAGTTTAGTAATGGTTTACTCTGAGTTAAACTGATTAGTTTATTAATCAGTTGATCAGCAGCTATTTTTATTACTTCCACCAAGGAGCTTGTTTCATGTGCATTTGTCTGCCTGTTGGAAACACTCCTGACACTACTACTGAACTGAGCTAGATTGTTATTTTTATTTTTCAGAAATAGACAATTACCCAATGAAACACTTGATCAAATTTGGGAAATGATCAGAGAATGTGATTCTGTCTGGAAAAAAATCCTGTTTGTTGCAATGGGTAAATGTGTATTTTACAATTTTAGAAGATGGTGTTGCTATCTCACCACAAGAGGGCAGTAGTGATCAGTCCATAGCATCAGTACAGCTGGATTATGCCTTGGTGAAGGTTTGCAATCTCTGGATTATTTCTAGTAATAACCAGTGAAGTGTGTTTTAAGAAAAAAAAAAGATAAATATCCACTGCTCCCAGCTGTTAAGATGTCGGTTTCTCTGTTTTATATGATAGTAAACTGATTTTCTGGAGGTTTGGGCTTCTTATAAAGCAAGTAATTCATTGATTATCGAGGAAATAACAGGTGGATTGATCAATATTAAAAAAAAAGCTGTTAATTTGATTCTTATTTATATTAGTGGGAGATAAAAGACTTGTGTAACCCATGCTTTTTGCTGTGAAAATTGAAACAACCTTCTACTGAAGACAGTGCAGTGATAAATGAGAGGTGACGGTGTAGAGGGGCAGAAGATTGGTAATATCTCCAGTTTTCTCACCTCTCAGGGATGTTGTAAGCCTCTCTGGAGAACCTCATCAGTCTGCCCTGCACCTCGATGCCAACGTTGAACGCCAGCAGCAGGTCTAGACCGGAGGGTCGTCCGGGCAGCGTCTCTGCCAGGGCCAGCAGCGCAGG
>OOFC01014153.1:14501-24686 GCA_900323345.1 Pseudochromis fuscus
GGCCAGCAGCGCAGGCAGCACAGCTCCTGAGGGATGAGTTGCCGGGTGCCAAGTGTCATCGAAGTCCATGGAGTGAACCTGATGTCAGACAGAGTCACAGCTGGTAATCAAAGCAGAGCTGACTCGTGGTTATATTTCTTTTTGAGTTATAATGCTTTAATTTGACTGAACTCACTGCGATGCCGTTGACAAATGCAGCATAATGAGGAGGGAGAATTATCTCTGATTTACCCCAGACGCTGCTCAGCTCCTTGGATGTGAACGCCTGTAATCAGACAAATTAATATGAGACGGTTTCAGCTTCCAACAAAGTTAAATACATCTACAAACTGGCCACTTAAAGAAGCAGATGAAAAATTACCAACATGTTATGGAAAATAAATTAAATCATTACCGTATTTTACTATTGACTATTGAGCGCACCTGTCTATAAGCCGCTATTGAATTTATTCGAACAGTTTCATGTGGTCCACTCTGACCGAGTCTGACGTGATGAGGCTAAATGTATCGGCGGCACGGAGCTTGCTAGCTTGTAAAAAGCTAACAAGCTTCGTGCCACCGATACATGAGAAACACCGGTGTTTAAGTTCAAAGCGTCAGAAAAAAGTAGCGGCTTATAGTCCGGAAAATACGGTAATTACAAATCCAAACACTGGAAACCCTACAACAGGATTTCAACTCAACTTTATTTATAGCGCACATTAAGAAACAGCAAGGTCAGCCAAAGTGCTGCTTTTGACACATTGACAGATCTAAAAAAAAAACATCAGCAGAATAAGATGCCAGTTTGAGAGCAACACAAACAACTTCTAATGAGGACAAACACACATCTTATCATCACAGAGCGGCAGCGACAAAAACAGACACAACTAGAAAGCAGAGTACAAATAATCCATGTGCATTTGTTTGTTTTCTCCACTAAACTGTCTCAGATTGTAGACATTACCTTCCTGCATGTGTGTGTAGATTTTCAATGAAATACATTCAACTGTGACAAAGTTATGAATTAGACAGAGGGATTTTTCTGTCCTTTGATGTTGAAGTTTTTCCGTAATGTTACAAACAGATGAAGATATGGGGGAAACATAACCTCCAAAGAGAATATGAAGTATTGTATTGTTACTTATTATGTCGAGTTTCTTTGCAGTGTTCCTGCTTTACTCACGTCAGAGGTGTTTTTGTATTTTGCTGCGATGTGCCATGTCTTTGTGTGTGTTGTGTACCTCCAGTACACTCACGCAGTACCTGGCTGTACTTGAGAGCCTTGTTGAAAACATCTGTCCTGGTTCCCAATAGTCCGACACCCAGGGCGTCCAGCATCATCCTTTTGCTCCTGTTAATCACACCATCTGTCAGCTGAGCGGTGCTGAGGGCATGGATAGCAGCTCCAAAGCTTTCTGTAATACCCTGGAAAAGGTGAAACAAGGCCAAGTCAGTCCAGATGCAAACCTCCCTGGAGAGAGCTGAGCATCTTAACAAGACATTAATATATCATTTTTCAGTCTAAAGATAACCTCAGAGATATGCTGACAAAAAGCAAATCCAAAGAAACCAGCAATACCTTCCGCAGCATTGTCTCAAATGATCAAACATACAAGTGCACTCTGCTTTTATAGGGATTCACACTGAGGGTTTGGACGACCAAATTTCCAAAGTGGCTAAAATCTACTGTGATGAGAAGTAGGTACTTTCACAATGACTGGACGTCTTCTTTACATTTTTACTCGTTCTGATAGTATTGGGAAATCCACTTAACCCCTCGTCTTTGTTTTAATTAAAATGCTGTATTATACTGAAGTAAAACACAGATAAAAATCCAAAATTAAGATCCATATGTTATCAGGATCATCACATTTATCAGTTAGTTTTTTCTTAACCGTGTAACACCGACATTACGCAATCAGTACATGAGCTTATTACGGCTCAAACAACTTGGACAAAGATCTTTCACAATCAGTTTCTTTCTGACATGACAAGCGATGGAAATTCAGCTCTGTGCAATGGGAAGTTTTAAACAGGGAACTGACACGAGTCCCAACTCACTCACTGGGAATCCCATGAAAACCAGGGTCCGGTTGCAGACAAACCAGCAACTTGGACCTCAGTTACACCAAGTTTAAATGACTGTCCTCAAGATGGCTGCAATCCCACACTTTGGCCTCTGGACAAAGTCACTGAGATCATTTATGCCGCCATTTTTTTTCTGTTTTCCAGCACTTCAAGAACTGACTGTTCCCTCGCTGCTTAATATATCTCACCTCTTGACAGGTGCCATTGTAGCGAGGTAATTAATGTTATTCACTTCACCTGTCAGTGGTTTAAATGTCATGGCTGCTCAGTGTATATACAAGAATAAATTATAAAGTGCAGACGGTGTTGAGTCTCCAGGGAAAAAATGTTATTCTCTGCTTCCCTGTACAGCTACAGTCAGTTGGTGCTTCTCTAAACAGCTGTATGAGGGATGAAACTGTGTCCCTGTGTGTGTGTGTGTGTGTGTGTGTGTGTGTGTGTGTGTGTGTGTGTGTGTGTGTGTGTGTGTCAGTGCTGGCTGCATTTCTATCCAAGTTGCAATGGGTGTCACTCTTTCCATATTTTCCAACTATTTCTTCAAAGGAATAACTTGAGCCAGCTGCAGGTCTCTGTTTTTATGTGTTGCATCTGCACTGCACTAAAGACTCGCAACATAATTTATTTGATTTATTAAATAATAGACGATGCGCTACTTTTATATTCATGCCAGACAGCCCGGGGAGAAACAAATGACACATAATGAAACGTGGGTGGTTTGCTTTAAGTGAGGATGGAGGAGAATAAGGATTTGCTCTCTCTCTCTCTCTCTCTCTCTCTCTGGGTTTGTGCATGTCAGAGAGCGAGGGAGAGAGAGGGACGGAGCTGCACAGGCACTCCTGACAAAACAGTCATTTAACAGTTAAATGTTAATTTAGTAGTCGCCCCCCATTACGCACGCGCTCACACGCACGCTGTAAGCCCAGGCTTCATAAGCAGGCGGCTGCCACTTATTTTCTCAGTGTTTCCACTGATCCCACATCAGTGCAGCGGCGCAGAGAAGATGGCACTGGCCGACACAGAGCGCGGAGTGTCCAGCTGTGGGGACTCGGGCTCCCCGTTTTCAGAGATCATTGAGCTGAACGTCGGCGGACAGGTTTATGTCACCAGACACAAAACTCTGATCGCCGTCCCAGACTCGCTCCTGTGGACCATGTTCAGCAAGAAGTCACCCAAGGAGTTGGCGAGAGACAGCAAGGGGCGCTTCTTCTTGGACAGGGACGGGTTCTTGTTCCGCTACATCCTCGATTATCTCCGAGACCTGAACTTGGTCCTCCCGGACTATTTCCCCGAGAAAAGTCGACTGCAGAGGGAGGCTGACTTTTTCCAGCTGCGGGACCTCGCCAAACGTCTCAGCCCCCGGGTGAGTAAGGACAATTCAATCAGTGAGGAGATCAGCCAGAGCGACACGGAGGAAGGCGCGCAGCAGTGCGGCTCTTCCGGCGGCTTGGAGGCTTTACGCACCATGTCTGTCAGCGGGGCCATGCGCTCCCCGTCTCTGGACTCCAAAAAGTCGGGCTATATCACGATAGGATACCGCGGCTCGTACACTATCGGAAGAGACATCCAGACCGACGCCAAATTCAGGCGAGTGGCGCGCATCACGGTTTGCGGGAAGACATCTCTGGCCAAGGAAGTGTTTGGGGACACGCTGAACGAGAGCAGAGACCCGGACAGGCCCCCGGAGAGATACACATCCCGTTACTACCTGAAGTATAATTTTCTAGAGCAGGCTTTTGACAAGCTGACAGAGGTGGGCTTCCACATGGTGGCCTGCAGCTCCACAGGCACCTGCGCCTACACCAGCAATGATCCAAACGAGGACAAAATTTGGACCAGCTACACGGAATATGTCTTCTGTCGGGAATAACCATATCATATTAACCTCATGTCATCTTGATGTAAATACTACATTTCATAAGCTAGAGGGGAATGTGTTAAGGAGGTATTGGATTTGTTGAGTTGAACTGCAAAAACAAAAAAAATTGCTCCAGGAAAGAATTAAACTTCTCCAAAAGAAGATTGTGCAAATCAAATTCTTAAGACAAGAATACTTAATTGGAAAGAGCAGACTGTTGTTTTGAGTTGACACAGTCATCCAAAGCCCTGTTGCGTGGTAAACACCAACAAAATGCCATCATCTCCACCTCATAGAACTGCATGTCAATGTTTCAGTCATATCTGACTCAGTGCTGTGTGAATTGAGTGGCATCCAGGAACAGACAGGCAGCAATTAGTATTCAGTGTCATTGTAACTTCTAGGCTTGCTTGAGCAATTGTTTGGCCAAGGTTTTTTTTTTTTTTGTATTATCTAATAGGCTCCTATAGCGGTTCTAATCACTGACATGATTGTAAGTGTATGTAGAGTGTTGGTAGAGTTGTATTTGTTATAAACTTGTTCAGACTGAATAAAAAAAATCTTCTACTCTGCTATTCTCAGCCCTTTTGCCAGTCATCCCAGATCTTCCTCGTAACATCCGCACAAAGTGTACAGAATAACAAAATGCTGGCATTCATCTCCCTTCAACCTTTTAAACCTTACTCAGTGGGGAATCAAAGAGTCGGCCTCAAAGAGAGGTGCCCTACCCAGAAATCTCACCCCATCGTGGCACCGGAGCTGGCGGCCTAACAAAATTTGACACACTGTTTTGACCCAGAAGCAGCTACATGTTGCAGATTGGTGGGCCTGTACTTGTCATTGTGCTCACGGCTGGCTTACTGAAATCCTGTCTCTGAACTTTCCTCGGCTCTGACTCAGCGCACCGCTCTTGTAAACGGCCATTTCGGGGCATTGTATCTAGTTTCTATTCACCCTGTTATTAAATCGCACAAGCAGAAAAACCCTCAGCATCTGAATATAGTTAGCATGTAAATATTGCAGGAGGATCCGTTTCCACCTATCCATTTTGTCTCACAAATTCAGCTGAAGGCCGTGCAGATGCAAATAGTGCAGCTGTGCACACATGATGTCATTATCATTTCAAGTGTAAATAATGAAAGGGTCCAGCTGCACACAAATAGGAGGGTTTGGTCTGCCAGGGACTGAGGGATGAATGGAGACTCGATTGGTGCACCTCTGCTGTGAGAGCAGAATTATTTGACTGGCCGGTGAACAGCCAGGCCTGGATTATTGCGTTTTATTCAAAAACCAGACACAGGAAAAAGGGCCCTGGGCGGGATTATTGGACATGAGGGGCTTAGAGTGGCACAACCTCTGTAGGGGTCCAGGGAGATCCTCCCCGAGGGAACATCTTTGGGTTTCATGTGCTAAATATATCAGTGTGTGGTGGCTTTAAGAAGTTTGAGAAAAATGTGTTGTGTGGACAGGATGGGAATTACAAAATAAATGTCTTGTAACTGACTTTTTCATTTAGACAACTTTGAGATGCCACAGCAGGAAAAAGCACAACAAATAAATCTGGCTGCATTCCATTTAGCTGCTTCAGTTTTACTGCCACTGAGACAAGGGAACACAACACTGCTTCCTACTGTGAAACTCAAACATTTCTTCTGTAAACAGGCTGTTTTTCTCCCTTAAACAATACACAAACACTTGAATTAAGTTGAACTTGCACACCCTGCGTGTACATTAATAGTTGGCCCACCACCAAAATGGGAATGAACTTGTGCACCCAGCCCCTGAGACTGAAAATCGGAGTCCAATTATATCACCATTGTAAATTCATATTTGGCAAGCTAATTCAAAACAAACAAATTATTAATACAGAAGAAAAATATGCAGATGTAATCAGCTTTTATAAGTTTGTAATGATGTTTTGCTTGTCTGATACTAGTTTACCCGCCTTACACTGAGTTGGACTGAGCCTGCTCCTGTTGCTTATTTTAGTATTTCCCAGAAGGTAAAAAAATATTGGCCCCTTTAATGTGGATGAACAGGCATGTTGCAGAGACAATGCAGGTCTGTTGCACACAGTCCAGCTGGGTGACACACCAGAGAAGTAACAGCTGGAGTAACTGAGATGATTCTGCACAAACATCTGTAATAATCTTATATAACTCATCCTCATCACTCAGTAGCCAAGATTTTGTCATGCACCTGCATTATTTTTTGCTGAATCAGATCTGTAACTCACATGAAGCTGCTCTTTTTGATTAAAATAAATGGGTTTTGACATGGAAGAAATCATCAGGACAAAATGTTTCATAAAATATATCACACACAATCTCATTCCTGTTCAAAACAAGAGACATTTCTGAGACTTGAATTTGAACCACACCAAACCATCCACGGTTCAGTTCTTCCTAATATTAAAATTTGAAAATAGACTCAAGAGCTTATATTAAATTTCTTTGATGTGTAGAAAAACGCCAGACAGTAATAATTACTCAGTTTTTTTAAGCTGCCGTCACAGAAATGAAGGGAGGGAAACACCCTGCATCAGTCACCAGTGCGACACAGATATCAGCCTTTAAACAATGACTGACTCACGACACGCGGTTACACACAGTACAGTGTGACCGATTTAGAGATGCTACAAGACTGTGGGCGGAAACCCACTCAAACACGTGCAGTGAAGGCTGTCACTCAAGCTGTCACAACACATGCACAGTCAATCCTATTGTTGATACGCTTTAGCCAGAGCGATTTAATTAGCCTTAATTTGAATTATTAAACGATAAAGAGTCTCTGGTCTCTGCTGTAATATTTTGTCCATGTGGCTCAATGTAGGTGGACTCCATTTGTTGTTTCAGTTTTTAACTCCAAGTATTTAGTGGGTAAATATTTGAATATATAACTTATTTGACATTAGCCCCTTACCTTCGAGCGTAGTTCCGGAGCTACTTCTGCACGTGTCTTTGGATTACCGTAATTACGTAACGGTTTGCGCAATCGGAAAAATTCCAATGGTTTCTGAGAGCTGAGACGTTGCACTTTACAGTAAATATGATGTCATTACGGTAATTTCACTAGCGCTAGCAAAGTAGCTGATTTACTATTATACTACATGTTGTAAGAGTGTAATAATAGTGATAATGAAGCAAGAATAGCAGAAAAACACAAAAACATGATTTGAGTTTAAAGTTTTAGTGAACAAAAACACTGCAACTGCACGCGATTTTGCATGTTAAATTCGAATTTGAAATCAAAATAAGCATAAAAAGTCCAGGTGGAAATTTGTGAGTAAAGGGTTGGAGTACAAGTGGGAAGAAACAACATAACAGAGCAGCTCTGCTTCTAGTTGGCACTAAATTGTGAGAATAAATGATGTAGAAGGAACAATAAACAGTACAGTTTGATATAATAAACATAAATGAAAATTACTGACAGTTATCCAAAAGTCCCACGACTGTGTTACCTTTCATTAAAATGGAAATACAATAAATGAGTTGTCAGGTTTCTTTCAGTGTGAGTGTTGATGGGATAACAGAGAACAAAGAGGGAAGCAGCGAGACAAACTGAGTCAAGGACAGCAGGAAATAAGAGAAAAGAGGAAAAATTACTTTTGATTGTCAACCATTGTTAGTGTTCTTTCCCTTCTCATATCTCTTGATATTTCTTTTTTGTGATGTTTGTTCTTCTCTCTGCGCGGCGTGCTCTGCGTTCAGCTCCCTGACATGAACCTCAGCAGGATCAGGACTGTTTGAATCCCACGGATCGGGTCCAGGATGCGTTCAGTTTTTCCTGAGTTATTTTAGATCAAAGTCAGTTTCATTAGCACATCACAACAGTAACTCCGGACCAGAGGCTTCATTATTCTAATTACATTCTGAGTCAGAAATACATTTTAAAGCTCCACAACAGGGGGATACGCATCAGTCAGTGTTCATGGGAGGGTGGTTCTCGCTGTTATGTAAATGCATAACATTATAGTGTTGCATGGGGCTGTGGTGGAGTTAACAGAACCCAGGAGCAACCAGGAAACCCATCAGTGAGTGCAGTAAAAGATGATTTCTCAAAAATATTGCAGCTCCACCTTTAACCACAGCCAGCTTTTAATGTCCAACATGCAGCACTTTTCTTTCTGTAATGAAAAACAAGCAGGGCAGCCGTCTTATTAGAAAACTAAATCATTTCATTCTGTTCATGTTCTCTTTGGTGTGAGCACAGACAGAAACAATAGCATGTAAATTGATGTGTGTGTGTGTGTGTTCACTTGCACACTCATCCTCAAGATTTATTTTTTCTTCATTGCAATATTGCATTCATTGGACAGCTGAGGGGAGACAGACAGGAAATGAGGAAAGGGAGAGGAGATATGACATGTGACAAAGGTCCTTAGTCAAATCAAACTGGGGGATATTGTATCTATATGACAGGCACCTCACACACCTGGTCACCAGGATGTCCTGCGAATACAGTCGAGGATGAAAGAAAAGTTAAAAAACTTTACCGTCACCTTTATTAAACCAAATATTATAATGATAGAACTGAGTCATGCATATATCTGTCTGCATAGTTTGGCTTGATGCTGCAGTTGTTGTGGCATTTTTCTGATTTGCCAATCACTGCTATTGTTTTTGAAGAACGGCAAATCAATTTAATCCAACACCGATTCAAAGGATGCTGCCAGGAAATTAAGATATGATAAGATATTCATGTATCAGTCCCCAAGAGGTAAGAATGTGCAGCAGGAAAGTGGACAGCAACAAAACAATAAGCATGGTAATAGGCAATAAGAGATATACAAATAGGGGAGATGTTAAACAAATAGGAACAATTTAATGCACATTAATGCACTTTACTGCAAGAAGGTAAAGAAGAACTGTGTATAACCTCAGCGCCAGTTGAATATACACTATCTGCCCATTAACAATGAAGAAAGGAGGATTTCAAAGAAATGAACAAGGGGAAAAAAAGTTCCCTCTCAAATTACTGAAGGAATAAATGCAGCTTGTTGAATGGGAGCTATTACAAGAATAAAAGGAGCACGAACAATAATAATGACACTACCAGTAATATTACATTACTGAAAGAAATGTGGATCATTTATTTGGTCCAGAGACACACTTCAGTGCACACGCCTGCCTTTACGTTAGAGACTGAAATTACAAACCAAAATATTACATTAGATATGAAAATGGGGGAAAGACAATGTCCGGCTGAGCCTGAAGTGATGTCACAGATACTGCTGTTATTGTTTCAACACCCAACAAGCACATGTCACATATGGCAGAGGATGTCAGTGCACTGTGGAGAAAATTGATTTCCAACAGTCTCATTTCAGGCTCCTTTTATGTCAGACTCCTGCAAGATTATTGTAAATGCCATCATCCCTG
The DNA here is from genome assembly GCA_900323345.1 of Pseudochromis fuscus. Lineage (NCBI taxonomy): Eukaryota > Metazoa > Chordata > Actinopteri > Pseudochromidae > Pseudochromis > Pseudochromis fuscus. The sequence continues at coordinate 23,808 of OOFC01014153.1, forward strand.
ATCGGCGGTCTCCAGACTAATGTAATGTGTCCCGATCACCTGAGCTGAGACGCTGCTTCGTTCATGCACTTGGCCATTAAACCTCCCACCTTTCACAGCAGCTGAGTTCTTTTGACAATTACTGTCATCAAATAGAAAAAGCTCTTTTCCACAGCTGCTGTGCACTTGCTGTAAAAGCCTCCTCGTATACTGGGGGCACTTGCATCACATGGAGGCTGTGCATTTGAGTTTTGTATGCTTTCTTAGCGTAATAGAAAATCAGATGTCCTTTTAAGCTAGCAAGCTGTTTGTGCACGGTTTGAATTCGTGTGAGGCCTGATTGCAGATACCATTTAGGATGTTTGATCGCTGCACCCTTGGAGTGTATATAGAAATCAAGAAAGCAGCCGGGGATCAAAAATGAGGCCGATGCTGAAGTGAAAAAAAAAAAGTGTTATACTCCCAACAACCACTTGATGCTGGCTCCAAAAAACTCTGAATCCAATTGGTTTGGAATCCAATCGTGAAATACTCAGTCCATAAATTTTACTATGTCAATCTGAAAAAAAAAATCACAATTCATAATTAAGTATACATATGTTTGACATATTGAGTCTCATTCACATTGGGCAGTATCCACAGGTTCAAGGGTCAGCCCCGCCTCCTCACTCCTCCCTTCATCTCCAAATATGGTCACTTCTGGCTCCAAAATGCTGAACTCCTGGCTTCAAACCACGAGTCCAAAAACATTAGCGTCATTCTTTCTCAAGACTACATGGACCTTGAGCTACAATTATTTGCTTTTTTTTTATTCACAGTGTAATTATTTTTTTTTAATTTATTGTAATTAAAGTGAGAGTAATGTACATGTATTTGTATTTAACTGCTATTTGAGGACTT
>OOFC01014155.1:0-16764 GCA_900323345.1 Pseudochromis fuscus
GGGTAGGGTAGGGTAGGGTAGGGCAGGATAGGGCAGGATAGGGTAGGGTAGGGTAGGGCAGGATAGGGTAGGGTAGGGTAGGGTAGGGTAGGGCAGGATAGGGCAGGGAAGGGTAGGGCAGGATAGGGTAGGGTAGGATCTTCCCGTAGCATCTTTCAGGCACATTTACTACTTACATTCGTAGAGTTACATTAGATCTAAATGATGTTTTAAACATTTTAATGAAACAACCATACTGTCAGGGATGACATACATGTCCTTTACACATTCAAGGGAAGATAATTAAAAAAAAAAAAACAAACAGAGGAGACTACAACATGGCATTGCAGTTGATTTTTTAAGGTTTGCCTCTAAAAACCATTGAAAGAAAAAGTCAAGAGACAGAACGAGGATGAATCGTGTATCAAACTCACAATGGCAGGAGACAGATCCATATAGTGGAAACAAATGCTAAACGAACAAAAAAATCAAGACTATAAAAGCTTTCCAAATTGTCAAATAAATGCTCCCTACCCCTAACATTAAACAGTCTAAGCCTGGTTACAAGTGCCATGACAATACAGCCCCTCATGGGTATTTCTGTTTTTAAATGAGACTATTATGAGAAAAACTAAAAGGCCACCCATGGTCACACAAAACACAACCTTTTTTCGTATGCTAAATATCAGCAGTGGCATTTTTCAGCTGCTCAGGATATGCTTTGTGATTATATAATGGAGGACTGAGGACCTGGGTGGCAGTTTGGATTCATGAAATATAGTCTGAATAATGGTCATTGGAGACCGGGTGAGAGACCTTTTTAAATTTCAAACAATATGTGTGCAAGCTGGAAGCACAGAAGCAATTACTCTAAAAGTACAGAGTAGTGGGAAATGACAGCCAGTCTAAACCTGCGCTGCCTGGGAATAATGTGATGTCTCTATAATGCTCAGCTGATACGGAGTGCTGTAGGATATTGAAGCAAAAGAAATCTGTAGGGACTTTTCTTCAATAAATGAAGCGCAATGTAAAGCATACTTATCAAGAACAGTTCTATAAGTTGAGGGCTTTGAGGGACTTATGACCACAGAGAGATTGGACAAAGAAAACTATTCAAATGAGTCAAAGTTGTAAAAAATAAAGAGCATAACTGTGATACCCTATTCAGACCAACATGGTGATGTGGGAGAGTGAGACAGAGGGTAGATGAACAGAGAGTAGAATGGAAGTGAAACCTATTTGTAAAAATACTCGGTGGAATTCTTTGGTTTATCAGTGAAGTGATTGAAACTAGACTTCTGAATACAGACAAAAACAGGGTGACAGCTGTATATGAATTGGTCCAACATGAGTTGAGTATAACATGCCTTATTCTATGTCAATCTGCATGACATGAGCAGCTATATTTTCCTTAAGATATAAAATAATGTACCATATTTCCTCAATTAGTAATCATGGTATTTACCGTATTTTCCGGACTATGAGCCGCTACTTTTTTCCGACGCTTTGAACTTAAACATCAGTGTGGCTCATGTATCGGCGGCACGAAGCTCATTGGCTTTTTACAAGCTAGCAAGGTCCGTGCCGTCGATACATTTAGCGTCGTCACAGTCCCGGTCAGAGTGGACCACATGAAACTGTTCGAATAAATTCAATAGTGGCTTAGAGACAGGTGCGCTCAATAGTCCGGAAAATACGGTACTTAATTAGCAAGCCAAAATTAAAATTCATTTTCTCTATCTGATAAGTTTAATTAGTCATATCTGTACAAATCCTCATTTTTATTCTTCAAATGGGATCAGGAGCAGATCAAAACAAGTGTTGTTAATTATGACTGCACATAACGATTATTTTAGTAATAGGTGTTTATCAATGAGACGATTATTTCATAGATTATTCGGATAAGAAACATTGCATGTGCGGCAGTTTGTTTCAAGAAATTCTTGTTCTTCAATTTACACCACCTCACCCCCTTTCCATGGCCTGCTTTGCTAGGCCTTCAATTTCCAGCGACCCAGCTTTTAAATGACTGCTGCTTTAATTTGAGGATATACAAGCATCTTTCCACAAATGGCAAAGGTGGAAAGCATAATGAATTTAACCCTCCATATGCTATTTAACAAACAGTCTTTTGTTAATAAAACCCAATGAAACAACTGTGATTTTGGCCTAAATAAGTAATTGTGGATATCGAACCAAGGTTTTCAGAATGTAAGACAGACCCAAAGCTCGTGGAAAAGACTTGGTGCATGTCGGCGACCATTTTGTTTTCCAGCAGCGATGCCCTTGCCCCAAAAGCTTCTCGGTTTGAATCAAATTAGCATGCAGTGTTGGCTCACGGGCACGCCATAAACAGTGCTGCTTTTGTTAATTATCCATGGATCTCAGCATTACAAAGAGTGTTCCTACTTGCCTTTGGCTAAGTTACCTTCGAATAGAGAGGGAAAACTTGAGTTTCATAGGAAAAAAACGGCAAAATGTACACTAATGTGATGTCGTAAGTAAGTAGATGGTCTAAATATGTCTTTTTCTGAGTCATTATTTTGTCAGCTCCACAAACACAAACCATTCTGTTCTTGTCCATTGCTCGGCTTTAAAATTAGAAACACTCTCATGTAACACTGTCACTTTTTTCTTTATTCTTAGAAGTTTATTCTTCTTCTTTTTTTTTGTTTTTAAATCTATCTCTCCGTATGTCAGAATAACACCAAAAACTGCGGCGCTGTCTTTGTATCCACATGTACAATTATCCCTCTAGCAACTAAACAGAGAAAATCATACAGCTGAATAGCTATTAAGTTTCAGCTCAAGAGAGAAAAAACAAGTCCTTCCATGAAATTTATTATTCACTTTTCTGTCAGATTTTAATGCAATACAGTGCCACACATCACAACACAGTATGTACTCATCTGACTAACATTAGCATCACAAAAGACGCGCCGCATCGCTGCAAAGCCATTGCTTTTTCCCCTGTCACAGTGCTTTCACTTTCTTCATGTCATAATGGGTAATTTTGAGCTGCTCAACTAAACAAGAAACATTTGGGCTAAGGCGTGTCAATATTCAGCGACATTACATCCACTGAATAGACATGCAAACCTCCGGGCCCAGGCTGAAAATGTTCCACAATGCACGAGGCTGGTGACAAGCAGAGAGGAACACTTCTAAACTGAGTGCATTTTTGCCAGCAAACCCATCATCACTGTCCACGTTCAGCTGCATTGTAATACAGAAGAATGGCTGCTCCCCTGATACAGCCAACATGTATGCTTGAGCAGCTGATATGCCACTGTTTGTTTGAGTGAGAGAGCAGGTATCGAGTGTCTAAAGGAAACTGAGACACTGATATGACCTACAACATAAACAGATCTCAAGGACTGCTTTCAGTGGAGGTACTTTGGAAAAGAAATTCTGGGAACAATATTGTTAAGGTCCAAAAGCATTCCCCGTTTTTTTTCCCCCCATCGTCCCGGATAATTTTTCAGTGTTTGTTTTTCTGCATAAAATAACATAAGTGGACACTTGTCCCAGATTGGTGTCTCACCTTCCGCCGTCAAAACTCATTGGACAGATGCCAGACTCTTGGTACAGTCTCGCTGCAATACCGATCCAAAAAAGTGCAATGAATCTGTCACTCGGAGCAGCTGGGATTTAACTGAAGAGCTTTCCATTGTGACTCCATTTGTTGTACTCGCTCGATGGATTGAAATACACTGGCAACCTCGATTAGGACACTTGAGTTCTGGAGACAGGAGGAGGTTCTAGTTACACCGTCCTACTGACACTTATAGTGCTTTTCCCCTGCATACAACCAGCGCACCTCAACTCGATTTGCCTCACCTTGGTTGTGTTCCCATTACAGAGGTTAGTCCCTCCTCTGTGTCGCTGATCACCAGGCGAAGGGGGAGAAAGTTCTTGAAGTAATCTTAATAAATCTACTGTTGTGGTGTCACAGAAAGCAGTTTGAAGACTGTTTCAGGTGAGAAATTAGTTGTTTTAACACCAAATATGTTTTTAATTCATTAAGTTATAGCCTGGTTAAAAACTTGCTATGACATTTTCAGAGAGGTGAGCTCTCACTACAACATCTGTCAGCTGTTCCACCGACTGGGCAGACAGAGCTCATCTTTTTTTTTGTTTTTTCAGCTGACGTTCTTTAAATATAATTTTAACATTGCATTGAAGCACTGTTATTGTGCAGTTGTGTTTCACCCCACATCGTAGAAACTTCTTATTCTGACAATAACTGTGCCGACTATGTCGGCTTGTGGGTACAAATATTTGCGTGCCACGCATTGATGACACGATGACACAGTGACAATTCCAACCAAACACATTTTATTAGCTGTTGGTACCTGGCAAGTCTCTTTCTTGGAACCGCAGGAGAGCAGGTACTAAAAATAGCGGCGACAGGTACCAAGTTACAGGTACTTTTTGTCGATGGAAAACAAAACCAAATTCAGAAGAGTTGAGCCCAAGTGCACTGGTTCCTTGCAGCTGAAAAGCACCATTAGATGTATCTATTCAAGCTTACATTAAGAGGTGCTACTTCCATTTGTTAATTTTTTCCAGCCCAAGAAGGCTATTTATGTGCATTAATTTGTCTATTAGTAATATTACGGTAAACTTACTGACAAATCTCAATGAATTTTTGGGGATATTTTGAAAGGAACAAATGATTACATTTTGGGGAAGACCAGAGGATAAGATCCTGCCCAAAACAATTTAAAAATCACAGAAAATCCCAATCTGTTATTATTGGTAGATGTTTTTAAAATTTGAGACTTTGTCTAATTTCAGTGGATTCTGTTAAAAGTCTACACACATATGCAGGATGACAATGTTGACAATCTGAAACAATGATTATACCTTGGCGGAGGTTTGTGCTTTCTGAGAGCTTTTGGTTGTTTAATATTTTGTTACATATACAGACAATTATAATCCCCAATTAGTAGTTGCTTTAGGTTCTTTACTTGTTGTCTTCGATTTAAGTAGCACCTACTGGGACTTTGTTTTCACTTCCTGCACTTTGTTCTTTTCTGGATTTAGTTGCTTTGCTGGACTCAACCACTCATTCTATTACAAATATCTCAATTTTGCTTCCAACTGTCCTGTTTTTGTTTAGTTACCTCCCTTACCCCTAGCAATCTGAAGTCGTAGCAATATGGCCAAAACGTGTTGATCATAAATTCCCCTTTCAAGTCGGCCACAAGTAGTAATAGTAACAAAGAATTTTAATACATCAGATGGAGTCTTTTGGTCGGTGTAAAAACATTTACTCAGCTTGTATGAGGTCAGTCACTATTGAAAGAAAACCAGAAGTATGTGTGCGTGAGCAGTGTAGAAATGTTCATTGGTGCCAGACAGTGCTGAGGTGGGTGGTTTCCCCCTCACTCTGACTCAAGTCTCAGTGGTGTCTGCACCTCGCCTTGTGGGTCATTGAAGCCCGTAATCACAGTGTTTTGTCAAAAACTAAAGGCTAATCAGGGAGGTGTGTAGGAGGCGCTTCACCTGCCCATCAGTCAGTCATGTTCATCCCCTCGGGTGAAGTCAACTCAAGTTGTGATGAGGTGTGTTTACAGCAGCAAGCCATGACACTGAAAGCTCAGAGAGATGCTTTAGTTGTGAGGTATTAGTGCGTCACTTAAGTGTGATACTAACAAAAGACGACAACATGTTGTTGACAACTCCAGTCAGAATCCCTGTTTAACCCTTCCTGCTTCTTTAACACATTTTGACCCAATGTCTTGTTTCTACACTTTATGTCAGGTAGTTTGTGCTCATGAAAGTAGCAAATTATAATTCAGGTTGGGCATCATAATCATTTTGTGCAGTGAAAAATATTAATCCCTTTTCAGACATAACTCTGATAACAAGGTCGGTGGACTGACTTTAATTTCAGGATGACACAGCTATTAAAAAAAAATTCATATAAAATACTGCTACTGTTAGCACCTTAATAGTTTGCCAGTAATTGGTAGGTATAACATACAAGGTTAGACTTGCAGTATTACATCATATGTTATTTGATGCAAATAGGTAATTGAACTAAAAGCAAAGTTAGAACTGTGACTGGAAAAAAGACCTTGGCTTTAGCGGTTTCCCAGTGTTTCTCTAAATCCATTATCTCCCATCTCATTACATTTTTTAAGTCTGGATTCACTGACTACAAGAGGCGAACTCAATCCATTACACTCCTGTCAACAACCCAAACAACTTCTCTGCCCAACACAATGTAATTAGTTAGAGTGACAAAAGATATTAAGCAAAGATATCATTCAACAGCAACACAGATGTCTAATCCTTCTAAAAAAAATGGTAAAGTAAAAGCAACACACATAAAATAAACTATCATAACATTATTAGACATCAGAAATTGATCAATATCCTTGTATCTAAGGCTAACAAACACTCTTCCTGGCAACAGTATTAGCTCTTGTTTCCTCTCAGGCATTACCTTAGGGGCATATAATAGGTGGATTTACCCTTCATGACTTTATCAGAGTGGAGCATCTGTCTCCCATCTGAGGCTACAAGAGATCCATTTGTACAGTTTGAAATGCACTGGCACCCCACAGCTGACAAAGACAAAAGGCTTTAAGGAAATTAACTATTAAACAGAGCTGTCTAGTTAAATATTCATTTTAATCCAGTGCTGAAAGAGAGATACCCATCCAGTACTTTTTTGTGCTGTCCTGCAAAGGCAATTAAAAGGGAATTTCCATCCCTGCTCCCAGGCTGAATTAACAGCTTGCTGGACACCGTCAAAACAAAAAGGCTAAAAACTATTAATGTCAAAGATCGGCCGGCTCTTTTGTTTTAACTAAGCTGGTGGAAAACAGGATCTTAAGAACAGCATCTGTGGTATGGAGGGGATCTCCTGTTTTGTTTAATCGCCCTTTTGGCAAAACCTCTGATGGATTTGACCTTTAGCTTCATTAAAGTGCTCGACAAAATGCCTAAAACAAAATCACTCGACAGACCTACAGTACAGGAAAGACTGAAACTCAACTTTTGCTTTTTTCATACAACTTAAAAACAAATAGTGCAAATGTTTTTACAGCAATATCTAAAAGCAAAAGACAGTTTGAGCTCGGCTTATCCAACGTTAAGTAGTAAAATTCCCTCATGTTCCCAAACATGATCTTCACTCAACCATTAAAATACTTTAAGGGCACTGTACATATGTATAGTTTAGGGCTATAGGGTCAACATATCGACTGCAATTCATCAAATTGACTCTGGCATGATAATGGTTGGAGGTATTTTGCAAACACAATGAAACTAAAGGACACAAAAAGGACAGCAGTATCATCATCATCATATAAGGTATTCTCCATCACCTATTTGAAACCATATCTTCTGTCACTCCTCAGCAGGGAGCAGACAAAGATCCGGCAAAGGGAGGATTTTTTATCATCTTTGAAGAGTAGTAATGGTTGGTGGGGATTTTGGCGGCTATGAGGTCTTGTTACAACTAATGATCCTGTCAAGAGGTACCGTGTAGTGTGAGGTGCTCCAAACTACAATGAGAGTAGCTCTATCCTTGGGAAATTGTTGCGGCAGCCTTGACTGTTGGGGCCCAGCAATTGTGCCGCCAACCCAGGCTGAGATAGACGACTACCACCTACTGCGCTGCTGACGGACCACTATCCACCTTCAGTAAATCTAAAGCAGTAAATAATATTTTTTAATCACAATATGAGGTGTTCAACTTGGCTGCCATCACTGTAATCACAGTCAATAATCTGAATGTAATAAATCAGGTGTGTAACACAGTAGCACTAAAGCCTACAGAAGGCAATGGCTAATCAGTGGTAATTGTAATGCTCATCAAGATTTTTATTTTACCACACAGCCCTTACAAATCGGTCGGGTTGTGTTAAAGTGCATTAGTTGTAATGATGCTAATTGTTTTTTTTTAAATGCATCAAAATATAAAGGACAAGAGATTAAAAAAAAAAAGACCTCACTGGTCTAATGTTGTTGATACCATACTTCCTCTAATAAAATGTGGTCAGCATGCCCAAATAAAGGTTTGACTACAAATACAAGCAATAAGAAAAGCAGAGGGTGAATACATTAATGATAGTGTGTATCTGCAAATGTTTCACAATAAAAGCTCTGCTATAAAATAAGGAATTCTGTACACTGCAGCACTAGAGGACTTTAATTTGAAATGTACAAGGAGTGCCACATTCACCGTGTAAATTACTTCATTGTTTTTATTCCACTCCTACTCATTTGAAGCCTCAAAACAAAGCTTTGTACAGTCTAAAGGTCTGTTTCTGCATGAGGTACATAAACCTCTTGCCACTAGTTGAGGTAATACAATAATTAGTTGGCATTTGCATCACAATTTTGTGCTTTGAATTGGTTGAACTCCTGCTTATAACTGTATGGTAATTTGTCTGTTTACTGTGTATACCCCTCATCATCAGTGATTTATTTCCAGTTTAATCCAACGCCAAAACAAAGAATGATAATTTATCTGTATAATGACACCTCCCCCAAAATCAGGGAAGGATGTCTCATATTGTGAGGGAATTTCCAGGCTTGATTCAGATCACATTACAGGTGACAGCACACACCAATCTGACACCCAAATGTTTTGATATGATTAAATAGATGAGTGCCACTTCAAACAGAATAAAGACGACAGTCAGAGATGAAGATCTTGGCTGTGAGAACAAGCCTGCATTATAATAACATGTGCTTAAAATAGAAGACCAAGGTGTTATTAGATTCTGAGGAGCTTCATGGTCCTTTTAAAGTTGAAAGCATGAGCTTCCGCTTGATATAAAGGCTTTATATGATGACGCTGCATTAACTATACAGATTAATTTGAATCAATTTCCTTTATTCTGCTGAATAAAGGCTGGATTTAGAAACGTGAACCACTGTCAAAAAGGTTAAATGGGTTTTTAAAAGGCTTAGGTGTGCTATAAAAAATGGTTAGTCAGCCATCATGGGCAAAGTCATAGATAGTCATAGAAGCTGGATTAAAAAAAAGACATTAAAATTTGGATTCCTTTAAAATAAGATTTGGGCTTTTTAAGCTATGTACTGCATCTTTTTGGAAAGAAAAATACACCAAATACATTATCATAATGTGCTGGGAACACACGACTGTCTGTATAACCTGTGCCCATGTTCAGTCATGTACCCATATACTCTAAGGAGCTGACCAAGATGCACTGAGAAGGAAGCATGCAGGAGGGTAAATAATGCATGCCTGCACAGGACACGAGAGGAGGGCGTAGCTTGAAGTAGTAGGAGTGGATGGGCTGGGGGCTTGTGGGGGCTCGCTTATGCGTGCCAGCCCCAGACAGCGCACCGCAGAACAGACACAGACGCAGACACAAAAGAAAAAACTCGCTGGCTTCGTCACGGAAGCAGAAATGACACTAGTTAGCCACAAAGCAAGCCAGCTTTAATTTTCATCAAAACTAACACGCAGGCTGACGTGGTGTGACATGCGCTACAGATGCTGTCAAAACAGCCGAGCAGTATTTCTTTGACAGTAAAAGGCCATACCAGGTCTTATTTACACTGCTGTGGGACCTCGGACCTCATGGGGGTCTCCGGCCTCAAACTCTCATCTGATCCAATTATCCAATTAGCTGAAGTAGCGGCCAGACTGGAAAGTGATGACGGCAAGAACACCTGTAGAGGTTAAGCCTGGTGTGGGGCCCAGGGGGTCCTGAAGACCAAAGCAACCAACACTTTTTAATCAATGTTAGCTCAGATTCAATCCCACAATAACTGTCCTCCAGGAGGGACGTCTGCAGCCACATTTCTGGTGACTTTGTCAGAGTTTGTTCTCACCTTCACACAGGCTTTGGTGGTATCCAAAGCTGTGGTAATTGAGGTTTAAGAGGAAAAAAAAAAAAAACAACACTGAAAAGTTCTTACTTGGCAACCCAGAGAGAAGCACTTGAACTGGAAGCTCAAATAATTACATCCCTTTGCTGGCTGTCCTCTCTGACTGTAAGACAGACATGGCAGCATTAAGCCTTTTGACTGTGGCAAGAAACCCGAGACGGTGACATGCCATTGTTACGTGACTCCTGGTGCTTACACCCTTCCGTCAGTTTCCTAAATAGAGTAACATTTTAAAAAGAAACCACAACATTTCTGTTTGCCCTACGGGCACTTCCCAATGGGACAAAGAGCAGCCTTGGCTTCTGACAGCTCAGCTGAAGGTCTGACTGCCACTTCCAAGAGCCAAAGCATTTTATTTTCTTTCCCCTCAAGGCATTTTCCTCCTTTCCTCAAGGTAATTCGACAGTTGTGTGGTCACATACAGTACACTCGCACACTCCTCCTGCCTCTTTAGATGCCTAACATTAAGGGATTAGGGCGGAGCAGCAGAATCCATAGGAAGTGATGTTCACTCGGCTGCTTTGATTTGTTTGTCGAGCTTCTGTTTGATTTTTCGTATAAAAAGACTTTGATCACACATAACCACACTAATAGTGAAGCTGCAGTATTTTTAAGATGAAAAGGAGCTGAAGGGGAAAAAAACCTGGCAGCAGATCTGAAGGTGGGATGTTTTTCTTCTTTCTTCTGTTTTCTTTTTTAGGGATTATCACAAACAAATGGATGGATAGTGAGCACACAGGTAAGGGTGTGTCTGATGAAAAGAGGCACACATCGGTCTAGAGTGTGTTGGTCTATTGCAAAGAAGTAGATGGTACCACCACAGTGGCAGTGCAACAGGCAATTATGTGTCATGCATGACATCCCTGCTGCTTCTGTGTGTGTATAATTACACTGAGAGAAAATGACGTTCTGCTCCAAACAAAGCAAGATCAACAACTACTGGGACAATGTATGAACAAAAGATACACACTTGACATAGGAGACAAGCACAACCAACTACAAACAAGTTTACATTCCTTACACTGTTTATCCTTTTAATCAGCCTTTAAGGTCCCTGCTTCCACACTTTCTTCAAACAACACACTTCAAAGTCAACTTTACTTAAAGACAGGTGGCTAATTTGTCTGAAACAATAATCCCATCTCTTTCCAATTAAGACTACGATGACACGCAAAATGTGCCCACAGAGGACAAGGGATAAGGAAGCACTATGAAGCTCACATACCAGCTACTAGCCACAAAAAAGGATTGTGTTGGCCTCAAACAGAGTAAGCACTGATGAATTTCAGGCTAAGATACACAAGGCCATTTGTGAAAACAGAAAGAAATGTTGAAGTAATATTCCGACAGGATCTCTTTACAGTTCACTGTATATTTATCTACAGAAACCATGTGAAGCATTCCCAAAATACCATTCATTCTACCACGGGACACTTTTACCCACATGTATAATGCAAAGTGAATTCTTTTTAGACATCCACAGTGTTGTCGCACCCCCTCAACCATCCATCACATCATTGTTATCAGGATGTTTCATGGTACACAATCAGATATAAAAAGTTACATTTATAGTTAAGTAGATATTAGGCTTCAACAGAGTAAGGCTTAGGGGTGTGGTTAGTTTGAGTGACAGGTCTGGTCTCCAATGAGAGCAGCGCTGATGTCGAGTACACATTGAACAGTGACCTTGAGTTCTAGGGTTAGACCCGCCTCCTCCCTCCGCCCTTCATATCCAAATATGGTCACTTCTGGCTGCAAAAACCAACAGGTGACATCACTTTAGCTTTGTCAATTTTATATGCAGTGTATAGTTTTGACCTTTTGAAAACTTTACATTTTAAATTGTGAACATTGATCTGCTTCTCTAAAATGTGGTCATCATAAAATACCAACTGTTTCCAGTCCATCGAAGCCTTAACTCTGTATTTCTGCAGGTCTTTTCACACTTATCTTATTTGCAACTAGAATTGAAGCATTCTCCGAGCTTTGAACCCTCGCCTACGCTTCACCTCCACTGAAGGTTTGAAACCAGACCTGAAGAGGCCGAGAGAGAGGCATTGAAAGGCAAATAACATTGTTCCAATGAAATATGAAGCCACGTTGTATCCTATCCTCAGGCTGAGTTAGTGGAGAAAATGAAGATTGACAGGACCGCTGTGAGGGTGGGCCCAGAGATAAAGGGACACCCACGGTACGAACACTGGCTGCTGCCTCTGACATCACTCAACGCTCTGAACGTCTTGAAGGTTGAGTCTGGGCTTCGGCTCTCTGGCATGGAAAGAGGGGAACATTTCTCAAATACCTGAAGGATATTTACACACCTGCTCAGTGTGAGGTGCACAGAGGAGTCTACTCTGTTTCAGGCCTGCTACAGAGACAATTCAACTTTAACGTTAGCGATGGACTGATTGACACTATTCAGGTCGGGCTGTGTAAACATTCACACATCCATATCCGTAGTTGTAACCCTTGTATCCAAAAGACGGGATGTACCTTCACATCCAAGACGATCAGGGTTACTACAGCTTTCTTTTGACTTTGTGGGCACTTGACCTTTCAAAAACAATGAAAAAGAAGCAACTACAGCATTGCTATTGATGACAGGCTCAGGTAGGGGGGGCGGTGGGATGACAGTGGCTGCCTCAAGGGAATGAACCTGCAGTGTAATCAAGGCCTTTGCCAAATTACAGGCCAAAGACACCACTAAGCACAGTTCAATCCAGGGCTGAGGGAGAGGTCACCCATTATACTAATATTCTTAAGTCACGGAGCAAATTCCGATGCACAGCGTCAACACCAGAGTGTAGAGGGAGGCTCTGCTTATTGTCGGTAGCCTAAGTGTTCAACACACTAGCTCTCCTTTGTTTATAGGTTCAAAAAAGAAACTCTTTCAGCAAGGAAATAATGATAGCATTAGAGACAGCTCAATGCATTTTTTAGATGCGTAGCAAAAGAGGAATGTAGAGTGGGTAAATAGAAAAAAAACAAGGATGTGTTGACTCTTTCAGCAATTACTGGAACATAATCAACTCTATGATGAAAACTGTAAATGTAGGAGTCTGTAAACTATTAAGTTTATGTTTGTATAATATGCCCACGTAAACATATATAAAGGCACCAACAGGGCAACAAATATCTTGCCAACTCTGAGACAATTCATGTTCTTTCCAGAGAGGAAATTGGTACTTTAAAAAACAAACAGATGCAAGACCAGAAACACTTGTAATGTTTGCAGGTATTCCAGAAACACCATGTGTTTAATATGTTTTGCTTTATCAGATCACGGTATTTTCAGTAACTTCTCTTCTTTAGTTTCAGTATAATCCTGAAGTGAACCTGAATCTTTGTAAATATTATAATGTTCTACTTTTGCTGTTCTGCTTGAGTTGTTGATTTAACTTCGTTGCCAAACTGTGAATACTAAATGCTTCAAATCAGCCTGGATCAAGTTTTAGCATTTATAAAACACACAAAACACACACACTTGTGCATACAGAAACATTCATGCAGGACCATGTTTGGGCATAGCAAAACAAACCTGGTTAATTGAATTGGCAGCGCAGGAGGCGAGGCCTGTTCCCAGAGAAGACACAATGAAGATGATGGGATCAAAGGGCACTGGAGCCATTGCATAGCCAGCTGCTGCAGTCGTAACCACCAGTGCTGAAATCACCAAACAGGATCAACAGAAAGGTAAACATCGCAAATGCTACACTTTGTTGCTGTAGAAATTTGACTCCTTGTAAACAAGAGGAACACAGTAATATAGCCAGGAGACGTTAACAACACATTACGGTTCAGTTCAGTGCAAAATAGACAGCCAAGGCAGCTGGAAAATACATCAGAGCTGGTTCCACAGACCCTGTTTGGACGTGGTTTTAAGATAAGTCTTGGGTGATCAGATCACTAGTGGACATCGCTAAATACAAGTGTCAACAACCACCATCGAGATCCAATCACTCAAACCACATGCAGAGGTGGTCTGGGAGGCATTTGACCACATATCTACTAAACTATAATACGTTTTGATGTGTCCCCAACAAGGACATAACAGGAAGGTCGCCATAAATGCAGGATTGTGCAGGATAGGTTGACTGTTTGGAGAAAGCACGCCATATTTTGAAAAACAATGTAGCAAAGCACAGATGTTGGTGGTTACAGTGCGAGTGAGACAGGATGGCTTATTTCAATTTGGACAGAGGACTTGGGCAGAGAAAGTTGGACGACTCACATCGCAACCAAACTAACCATGCTAACTGTTTACAAAATCTGGTGTCTCTTTTGACAAGTGACATTAAAACTGTGCGTGGGCCCTTCTGGTGGACATGGACAGTCTGGAGAGATACAAGTGAAAACAAAGATGTGTCGCATCTGTCCACCTGTCATCTGATCACCCAAGATGCATTTTAAAACCAAGTGTAAACAGGGTCATAGATAATCCAAATAACAGCAAGAGTAATTACATACTCAGAACTATACATTACACTATGCCACACTGCTTACACAATTATTATTATCAGTTTGTCTGTCTATTCCCAACAATTCACAAACATAGCTAAACACCCTAATTCTTTATTAGCTTTCAATTTGCTCCTATCCCATATTTAAAAGTATATTCTAAAGACAAAGGGCCAAACATGAGACAACAGGAGCCTACCAACACTGCAACAGTTCAATTAGCTCACTCAGTCAAAGTTTATTATATCATATCATTTCATATTTCACATTGCATAATAAAAAGGTACAATGCACTCTACCTGTGAGTTTGATCTTGGCAAGTCTGGCATAGACATCCGGTAAGTCACTCGCATTAACCTTCAGCTGCTTCCACTGTCTGTCCAGACGTGCCTGTCTTGCTTCTTCTGTCTCCACTTGGAGATGTGGAGTCTCATCTGAAGTCGCAACCGTACGCGACAGGGCATCTTTCTGCCCTGCCACATCTTCTGTCGTTGACTTTGAGGTGGAGATTTCAAGCTGTATCTTACTGCTGACATCCTCTGGCTGGGACACAGCATCCGTGACTATGGGATTAATAGTTGGTATTCTCTCCACCTGCCTTTCAACGCTGTCATCTCTCTCATCCACAATGGTCAGGACGGGTGCCTGCCTGGGGACGGCACGTTGGTGAAGTTCACTGCTGTTCTTTGACACATACTGGGGAGAAAAAAAAAAAGAGGTAGTTGAGGTGATTTTCAGGATAAATAAACTGAGAGAAACCAAGTGTAACTTTGATGTATAGTATATAACTGCATTAATAACAGTCACATAAACTTAAATGACTGAAGTACTGGTCCTAATGAAAGATACCTGGCGTTTGAGGAAGTTGAGATGCTGGTACGTCAGCCAGTTTGATGGATCTCTTCTGTGCAGTTGAATGAGGGTGCGAGCACTGTGGCTACTTCGATGAACATTTTGGACCAATTTCTGTTTCACGCTTGCCCCAACAAAACCTACAAACCACATAATGCTGAATTACTGTTCCAATTAATACTCTTGGTTTGATTCTGTCTGGCATAAGAAAAAAAAAATCAAACAAAGTGCAGGAGTGAAAGAAAAAACCCATTACATTATATTGCACAGCTCAGGGACAGGGTCAGAGAAACAGATTAAATTAATGAATTAAATATATCAAAACACTTTTAACAGCAACGCATGTTCATAATGACGAAGTATGATCAAACATTGAAAGACAAAACTTATTCTAACCATTGGCTTTCCAGAATTCAAACCCTATCAACAAGACTACTGATTACACATTAGTTACAACATATCTGTAGGGCGTTTCACTTCTTACTAGTACATTGTAACAATATAAAGCCACACAGAATGTGTACTTACTAAGTCATGTAAGTAAGTTAAGACAAACATGTTCCAAGAAAAGTCAAACTTGCATCTTTACTAAACTTATAATGAAGTTACTATATAATAAAGATGTAACATTTACTCAAACTCTCCTTTCTTGGGGGACACCAAGCTACAAGCAGTAGTGATGTTACCTTGGCTGGACAGTCATATAACTACGTTACATGGCTACTAGACTTCACATTAAGATATATTTAACCTAAACGAATGCAAAACAACACGATCTTGAAATGTGTCCAACTTTAATCGAAGGTCAGTTTTTGGCAAAATAGTAATAATAATAATAATACAACTCTACGTAACATTTAAATAAATGTGGATAGTCCAAATATCAGAGACATCGCAAAATAAATCAGTGGAGAGAAGAAATACAAGTATATGTTGTCCACAGTGTCCTTACACGAACCTGTCAAGGAGCTAACAACAATGCATATAAACGCTACATCGACCTTGATGTACGCGAACGTTTCAGAATGTTTTCAACAACACAGTAACAACAACACATCTGCACCGACCATGGCTAATTATAGAGCACGCAGATGACTTCTGTCTAAGGTCATTACTGGCTTCATAACCAAATATGCTAGCAGAGATATATCCGGGCAGCAGCTACGTGCTAAGCTATCAGGCTAGTTCCTGTCCTCTGTTTTCAGCGCGTGCGGATTGAAAACGCCTTTGAAATAAACCAGCATGTTAAACGAAATATCCCGGTTCGCTGTTGTTACCTGACAGTCTGCTACATGGCGTTTTATACATGTTCCCAAATCATAAAGCCGGCTCCAGTTTCGACCCCTTCACATGCAGCGAGCCGCCATTTTGACCTCGTTGGGTAAAGAAAAGTACTTCCGGGTCACGAAACGTCAAACAGGCAGCTGCAGATTCCGTAACCGCAACATATTTACATTTTTTATATAGTAATAATAATTTCTAATAATGTAGTAAAACAAGAATCCGTATTATTATTATTATTATTATTATTATTATTATTATTATTATTATTGTTATTGTTGTTGTTGTTGTTGTTGTTTTGATTATTTT